>JAOXYB010019283.1:0-17908 GCA_028565635.1 Phoronis ovalis | reverse complement strand
TTTTAAAATTAATCCAAATTATTTGCTGTAAACAGTGGGTAGCAATCCAAATTTTTGAATATCGTTACGGTAGCAATAAAAAAAAAATACAGTGAAAAGTATACAATCCAAATCCAAAATTTTCAACTCGGCTGCGCACCCCCACCAAAAAATAACCTGAGTACCCCCCCCCGGGCAAAGCGGTCACATTTTAGGTACAAAACTGTAAACAGTGCGAAATTTGTTTCAAGCAGTTTTTTTTTCAGAAAGGTTAACAGTTCTACAGACTAATTACTCATCCCCAGGGTATGAAGTAGTGCTGACTTTGAGGTCAAAAGGTAACGATCAAAAATTCATTTAGAGGTCAAGATGCTCTTTGTCAGCTAGAGGTTAAAAAGATTCTGAACACCAATTTCTTGATATTTGATGAAAAGTTCAAAATGATGTCATAGAAGTCAACAGCAGTAACACTTGCATTTGCTAGTTACTTTATACTAGGATATATATAAAACTCTATACTAGGATATATAAAACTCTTAGAGTTTTATATATCCTAGCTATAAAGCTGTATATGATATACGAATTGCAGATTGAAGTAAAGTTTGGCTGACTATTGAATCTGAGATTCCTCGTTCCTGGACTTGTGTCGTGAAATTACGAGATTCAAAATGGCTGCCCCCATTTAGTTTATTTTCGTCAGCTCATTTTACTTTAATTTTCGCTGTCTTTTTACTTGATACTGATGTGACAAATATTGTATATAATCGCCAGTGAAGCTTTATTACCAGTGAAGATGACAGCATGAGAAACTTTACTACGTGTTTCTTAGTTTTTAATTATTCGCCAAGAAAACAGTCGAGCAGGTGCTCTGAGTGGAAACAGCTGTCGTCACAACCGGAACTTTCGCGTGTTTCTACATTAAGATAAACAAAAATCATGTCTGTGACGGCGTTCATGTACAGATATGCTAGTAATTCAAGCATTCGATCATCGATCAATGGTATTTTGAAACAGTGCAAGCTATCAGCAACAAAAAAAGATTACGTAACTTATTTGTTAACTCGTACAAGTCGTAGGCAACTTCACGTCTTTCCTAGAAAACCTCTGCCAGTGTCGTCGACAATTCGAAACAGTAGACATGGCTCTAAAACATTCCAACCTATACATATTAGTGTACGACGAGTATTTCTTAGGGGAGAACCAACAGACTCTAGAGTGAAAGGAGTACTTCCAAGAACTTCAGATCTGAAGCGACTGATGACCTTGGCACAGTCAGAAAAATGGAGATTAGCTGGTTTGTGTTCGTTTTTACTGTTTAATAGGTAGTAATATATTGCTTCTTTTATTCATTGACCATCAGGCATACAGAAGCAGTGATAATGCTGGGAACAAAAAGAATGAAATAATAGTTCTAAGATTTGGCTTAGTTGCTTCTCAGGCATCATGTGAACAATTAAGTAGACGCCGGTGATCTAAGCTTGATGGTTGCTGGATTTTTATGGCAAGTAGTGCGTTACTCTGTCGAAACAAGCTATTAATCTTTTTAAAGACACAGGAGACCCTAGCATTATATACCAGTCATATAATGTAACAATCTGGTTTTTGCACAGTCAACTAGATTCTATACCCACTTTAACATATAGTTGTCACTTTGTATATTAATCAGATTCTTCTTAAAACAGATTATTTTTTTTGCCATATTCGTACATTAAAATGTAAGTCAATCAAGGATTTAACTTTCTTCAGTTTAAAATCAAGCTCTTGTCAATTGTCAATACATGTTTTAATATAATTGTATGGGCACAAATATAACTATAATAATTATACTAAATAAAATAAAGTTGTCACATTATTTTTATTTGACTAAATATCTGATGGCAATTGACTCTGCGTACTCTTTTTGTTTTAGGAGCTGTTGGTTTATTGTTGATCTCTAGTGCTGCCACCATGGCGGTACCATTTGGTATGGGGAAGATTATTGATATTATTTACACAGGGTCACAAACTGATGGACAAATGATGGAGAAACTAAAAATTGTGTGTTTTGTATTAGGTGGGATCTTCTTGGTTGGTGCTGCAGCCAACTTTGGCCGTGTTTACCTTATGCAAACATCAGGTAATATCATACAAAAAAACTAATCAGTCTGTAATATTTATTAGTTGTGAATAACAATTATAACAATAAAATTAATAATATTTCACACTGCATTCATGACTTACAATGCAACCATTAATTAGTATTTATTCACACTGCTGATAATCAGTAGTTAGTAAAAGGGTGGCAATCTAGCTAGATATCTCACCAAGCTACGCTCAAACACTATGGGTTTGTGTATTATTATTGTGATGGGTGTGTGTGTTACACCCCGTGGAGTCTCTGTGTGGTCAAGTTTTTACAAAAGCACAAAATTAATGAGAACTCTTTAGAGAAAAGATAGAACTGTGGGATTAGACAGACTATCATTGCTCCTAAGGGTTTTTAATATTATACTGGTGCAGTTAGTTATAGATGTGTATATGCCGATATTATTTAGTAAAAGGCGAATCTATACCTGCCAAGTGTCACGCATTGGGCGTGACAGTCACGCTTTTTGTAATTTCTCGCGATGTCACGCCGGGCCAATCAAATCTCACGCATACTTAAAATATTTTAAAAAGAATGATTTTAACCATAAATCCCTGAAAACGTAAACTTGGGAAGCCAGCATCGAGTTGCTATTGCAAATGTAGTGGGAGCACAGAGAATCAGTCTATAGAGTTGCCATCTGTCGGCCTTTATTACCACATGGAATCTAGGCATACTCACTGCGCATGTGAGCAAAAACTGACGCGATTGGGCGAGTGTGGAATCTAGGGACAGAGAATTCGCTCCCCTGACCTCGGAGGTAAGAAAGACGTCGCTGTCTGCGAACCACTTTTTTGACGTGCAATTATAACAGTTTTTATCGTCGGCGTTGTTACTTGAATCTTGTTGTTGTGGTGAACCCTACTGACCGGAACTCCGACTTAAACTAAGACGCTTGGACTTTAATATTAAAATACTGCTTTTATGCCATTTTCTATGTCATATGGAAAAGTTTTGGTCACAAAATTTTTTGTTAAACTTTAAAGAAAATTTCTGGGACCAAAATCTTAACTTAAAAAATGACACATTCAAACATGTTTTTTTCATGGAAACCTACTCAGGAGAGCTCAAGAAGCCACCAGAGAGCAACAAATATGCCTCAGCTTCCAGGGACCGCCTTAGGCCCTGGACCCCGGCCAAGACAAGGGGGCACATCCCCCCTTGGAACCCCCGCCTCGGGTCCTCGGGCGGCGCCTTTGGCGATGCTTGGACACAAACCAAAAAATATGTCACTCTCAGGTTTTATTTACTTGGCAGGTATACAAATCTTCTTGAGAAACTTGTAACAACCATAAGTCCAGTGTGAAGCGTTCTGGTCTAGGAGGGGGGGGGGGGGTACAAATGGTCTACACTATATCCCGTGATAATAAATGCTAAACAGGTAAAACCTTAAAAGAAAGTGCATTATTATGATTGGTCTTGATAGTTTAGAAACACGGTGTATCAAAAACAGCATGGAACCAGAATTCACCAAATTCGGATAGTGTATATATTACAACTTTATTGATTCGGCTGATACTTTACAGGATGTTCATGCATAAAAAGTATTGAATTTTTATTAAGTTTGTTGATTATTGTAGGACAAAGAGTGATATTTACACTAAGAGAGCAATTATTTTCTTCCATAATGAGACAAGAAGTAGCTTTCTTTGATAAAGCAAAAACCGGTGAATTAATAAACCGCCTCTCGACTGATACATCCGTTATTGGGCAATCTGTCACAATGAACATCTCTGATGGTTTACGTTCCTTGGCTCAAGCAATTGGTGGAGTGACATTGATGGTAAACTCCATTTATGTGGTAGCCATTTCATGTGCAGTAATGCTTAAACAATTTCATTCTTGGGAAATTTTTTTAAAATGTTCTGCTGCAGTGTAAAGTTCTGTCAATCAGCATTTTCACAGGAGTTCACTTAGTAGTAAAAATGGAGCTTGTAATTTTAAAATAATAATGCGATCTGATTTTTAGTTTGGCAACAAAATTTAGACATTTTATAATTTACGTTTATAATTTACATTATTGATACAAGCGCTATCTCACCTGTTTTGCTCACCTCAGCTTATCACCGGTGCTGAAATAATGTAGTCTCCAAGGGTTGATAGTTTGACTTGTTTCAAAAAGTGTTTTTATTTTAGCAAATTTGTCTTTGGGATATCTTTGACTAAGTATGGACTGGATAACATTGTAAGTTCATAGCACATTCAGATCTGTGGTTACTAATTAAATTTTAAAAGCTATATTTGATGTTTTTGTTGTAGTTTTATGTATCACCAAAGTTAGCAGCTGTAGTGTTGAGTATTGTGCCTCCTGTTGCTGCTGGGGCTGTTGTGTATGGTAGATATATTAGAAACATCACAAAGAAAACACAGGATTCTCTGGCCGATGCAACCACAGTAAAATATTTGTTAATATCTTGGCATTTTGTCAACATTTGTTTAATGGGTATGATTTGACAGTGCAATCTAGTAACAAAGCATTTTGCAGAATGACTTAAATCAGATACCAAAGTAATTAATTTCTGAACGCAGGATGGCAGATATGTTGTACCTCAGTGTATCTTGTGGTTGTATTTTAATATCTAATCAAGTTATTAAATAAATGTATGTTATATATTATAGTTGTTAAAATCTTCCATAGGTTGCGGAAGAGAGAATATCAAATATCCGTACTGTACGAGCTTTTGCTAAAGAAAATAAAGAACTTGAATCATACAAGACCAAAATAGAAAATGTTCTTAAGTTATCATACAAAGAGGCAATTGCACGAGGAATATTTTTTGGATCAGTAAGTGATTAATTCTAAAGAACCAATATATAATAACAGGAAATTAATAATGATTGTATTAAATTTTGAATTTACAATAAAGGTTTGTTTATTTTGGTCATGTAGTTCATCAATTAATTTCATTTTCTAATACCTTTGTTCCGCTAAAAGCTCAATTAACTGCAGGACTGGGATGATTTTGGTGTTTCTTCCATACAATTCTTATTAAAAGAAATCTAATTTTCACTGTTTTCTAATATTTAAGATACTATGCCTTCAAAGTTCTAATGGCATACTTTCAGTAGAATTAAATATAATTTTAAAAAGTTAAAAAGCCATATTCCTAGTACTTGTTATTGCAGCAACTTTAAACTGTATTAGGGCTGTTCCGCTTTTAATTGTATGGGAGGGGTGGAAGGCACTTCTTTTTCAGACCCACCACCCAGAATATGAATTTTGTTCTGCTACCCACCACCTAGAATTTAAAATTAAAATGGACACCCACTACCCAGAATTTTTTTTTCGTAATTTCCCAAGTGCAACCTACATGAGATCGTTGCGGTGTGGGAATTTCCATTAATATATCAACTTAAATTTTATTCTACAAGTTGATTAAAATCTGCGATTGCTATAAAACTTAGACAACGACGAGAGATAATTGTCGCGATTAATTCTGTATTTATTAAATATATTGAAAGTCTCACAATGTCAATTGACAGCCCTGCAAGATTCGTCCAGACTATCGAAAACACGGGAGTATCTCTACCTAATCTGTCAATTATATTCATTCAAAACCTTGTCGATTGATGATGATACGTCCAGAAGTCTGTAAGGCATTCCATTTTAACTCTGAGATTATCAATGCACAGTTTAAATCAACTTCAAATGTAATATTAAAGCCTCACTTGCCGAAACACATGTACACCCAAAGCAGGATATGGAACAGACAAACATCTGTCTGCGCATGTCCATTAATGACGTCATTTCATATTTTCAATAACATGGGCATTTGATGCCGGGAATTTTGGCAACTATCTTTGTATATTCTTTGAGTTTTAAAATAGTTTAGATAACAATCCATTTCGTTTATTAAGAGCACAAAATAATCGTAGAGTAAGTAAGGTCACCCATGATTATAATTAGGATGACCTGAACTTCATACCAACCACCCGTCAAATGGATTTATTTTTCCACCCCACCACCTATAATATGTATTTAAGTACGATACCCACCACCCGTAATATTTCTATTCAACTGCCTTCCACCCTCCCCCTGCCCCGCCCGTACAATTGAAAGCGGAACAGTCCTTAGTAGAAGATGTTCATTCACCTCAATTTCTTGCACTTGATTTCAGGAGAACAGAATGCTGTGGAATTTTATAAGTATTTGTAAGCTTCTTGTAAATTGACTTCTTCTACAGGCTGGTCTGTCAGGAAATCTCATCATTCTTTCTGTGTTATACTATGGAGGAAGTCTAATGAACCAGTCTCAGATAACAGTTGGTGACCTTACATCATTCCTACTATATGCTGCTTATATTGGAGTTTCAATTGGAGGTATTTATTAGGCTTTGTTCACTCGGTAGTGCCACACAAATAACTACTGCCATGAGCTTGCCATTTTGAGCATTCCCAAGTAAAATGGCATGATGTGGGCAATTAACATTAAAATCTTGTTAATAAAAAAAGTCTTTGACTTGTATAAACCTTGCTCCTCATAGGAAATAACACGGTTGTGATATGAAAATGTGATTTGAAAACTAAGCATAACAGACTTAGTTTGGCTTGCCCTTAGTTACTAGCCCGGGGGGGTACTCAAGTTATTTTTTGGTGGGGGTGTGCAGCCCAGTTGAAAATTTTGGATTTGGATTGTATACTTCTTGCTGCATTTTTTTGGATTGCTACCGCAACGATATTCAAAAATTTGGAGTGCTACCCACTGCTTACAGCAAATAATTTGGATTAATTTTAAGTTTGTATCCATAAACAAATTTTGGAATTTGGTTTGTATCAGTCAGTTTGCGTAAAAATGGATTGCTATACTTAAATATTTTAAAATTTTGGATTGCTACCCTTATATTTCACAAAATTTGGTTTGCTACTGCAAAATTTGGATTGGGTTTGCTACCACAAGCTAAAATTTTGGATTGGGTTCTGCGGCACATCCCCGTAGTCAAAAAACTTTGAGTATCCCCCCGGGGTTACTAGGCAGCAGTACATTAAAATTAATCTGTTTCTTGCCAAAAGGATGTAAAATGCCAAAAGAGCAAGAGCAGTCATGGGTCTACTGTACCATATCTTAATTGAACATGATTTGTTCAATGTCATTCGTTCTTAACTATTGGTTTTTGTTTTCAGGTTTGAGCGCGTTTTATACGGAAATGATGCGAGGAGTTGGTGCCAGTTCACGGCTATGGGAGCTTGTTGATAAAAAACCATCAATTCCTCTTGAAAGTAACAATAATTTATTTATTAATCACGTTTTATTTTGTCTGATTAATACATATGTCAATATGTGCTCTTAATTTTTTGTTCTTGATCAATAACATACAACATAACATGAATTTATGTGGGCGTATAATTATTCAAAAAATGTGAATCTCAAGTTCATCAAATTCAGTTTAAAAAATGTGTAATCCATTTATTTTATATTTGTTAGTAGTTTATGCCCAGAAACACATCTATTATGAAATTGGGTCCTCCACCCCAGCTTCCCCAATCTGAAATGTTGGCAGCCATATTGTTTTAGCCAGGCCACAGAAAATCCATTAACACCTGTATGGAATTTGTTCTAGATAACTGAATACTACATTTGCATGGATGATTTTCTTAATTTATAAAGAAATTCGCTAATTAAATTCACTATAGATAAAACAGATTGAAATTTAGTCAGTAAGAGCGAAATATATTGCAATTTAATTCGTTCAAAAATAGCTTAATAGCTACTGTGTTATAACTTATTATTACAAAGCAATGCATGATTTATTTTTTATATTTAGGTGGATATATCCCTTCAGATCCACTAGTAGGAAATATTACCTTCAACAATGTTAACTTTAGTTACCCAACTAGAAATGATGTACCAATTTTTCAAAATTTTAATTTAAATGTCCCTGCTGGGCATGTAATGGCTGTGGTAGGTCCTAGTGGCTCAGGAAAATCAACGTTGGCAGCTCTGATTCTAAGATTCTACGACCCCAATGAAGGTAAAATATCGTACATAAATATATATTTTATACAAAAAAATATTTAGCGGTAATCCATGGCTGTAAATGAGAGACTTTCAAGAAGTATCTGAATGCTGATTGTCTTATGGCAGTAGAAAATTATTTGAAGTAAAGTCATGTCAAGCGGAGAAGCTAGTATTAATATTAGAATTTTTTTTAACTTTATTAAAGAAATATGTGCATATAATTTTGATTGTACAAGATTCTGCGGTAACAAAATTATGCAAATTGTAATAAAATTTATTTTAAAACTGCACTGCTGCCTAATTTCTACTGTGATATGGACTGAAGTCAATATTTGTGAATACATTAGTAGGTATTTTCAGTACGTGTAGTATAAAATTAAAGCATACAGAGAATATAACTGAACTTTAATAAATTAAAATTATGGACAGGTGGTGTTACAGTAGATGATGTCGACATCAAAAGGCTTAGTCCACACTGGTTAAGAAACCACATAGGCACAGTCAGTCAGGTAAGCGTTTTCTTGTTTATATGCATTACAATATTTTAGTTAAGTATTTAGATTTCAAAATTTGGAATGTAACACCTAGACTTGCATTTTACTGAAAATTACTTAAATTATTAAAAAAATTTGCTACACATTTCATTCATGCAGAGCTGGCTTTAATACAATTTTCCTGTTGCCAGTATATGCTAGCAATGTTTATGGTCTAGAAACATAACATAGATACCACCGTGCTTTCTTGATTTCAATTAATACTGAAAATAAACAGAAACGATAACTGGACAGAAATATGTAATACATATGCATCACTTTGCTTGGAGCAGTCGGCTAAATAATATGTGATTAATATTATGTCATGGCAATATTACTGTTACTCTTAGACTTAGTACTATATAATTATTGTACAGTGGAGCTCCCAGACTATTTCTATATGATTTTGTTTGCTTGTCCATGTTTTAGGAACCCATATTATTTTCATGTTCTGTTGCTGAAAACATTGCTTATGGAGCCGAGGACCCAACAAATGTTACCCCTGAACAGATCATAGCAGCTGCTAAGCAAGCAAATGCTCATAATTTTGTGGAAAGATTCCCTGATAAATACAATACCATTGTGGGAGAACGAGGATTAATGTTATCTGGTGGACAAAGACAGAGAGTTGCCATTGCTAGAGCTATACTTAAAAATCCCAAGATTCTACTACTGGATGAAGCCACTAGGTATTTTTAACCTTGCATGTTGCGTGTGTAAATAAATATTGGGATCGAGGTATCAGTATTAAGCGCTGAACACCGTCTTTTATGCATTCAATTACATGATATATAAGCATGATCATCTTAAATTATGTTATGTAGCAAAGGAATCTTGTTGTCCCAGTAGTTATCTAATGGAGACAGAAGTATCCTCTGGTTAGACTATTTTTTTTATAGGATAACTGTAGTGTGTCCTTAGTAGACAAAATGTGACGAAAGCAGCAGATATAGTACATACTGCCAAATACCAGATACGTGATTTATCAGTGAAACAGCCATAACTATACCAGCTGTATAGCAGTTGATCAAGTACTAATTTCTCCCTGCTTTGTATTTTTTTGTCAGTGCCTTGGATTCTGAAAGTGAATATCTTGTACAGGAAGCTTTAGAAAGACTCATGGTTGGTAGAACTGTCATAACCATAGCACACCGTTTGTCCACCATTAAGAATGCTGATCAGATAGCGGTTATTGACAATGGACAGGTGGTGGAAATAGGAGACTATAATATGCTGATGGCAAAAGATGGCGGAATGTTTAAAAAACTTGTTGAAAAACAAACCATCGTCAATGCTTAAAGCAGAATTGAAGATTGGGCTTTCGGGATTTAAATTAGCTTATTACCTTTTAAAAGTTGACTCAAAAAGTAATTAAGCTAGAATTTATAACAAATAATGTTAAATTTAACCGTGGTTTAGGGTATTTCCAATTTTACTACTTGGAACATAAATGAATATAATTACTGTAGTATATTTATACAAGATAGAACATTTTGAACGAACTTAATGTCAGAGGGTGTAGATTTATTGCAGAAAATCTGAGAATTATTTCCAGTCTCTATTAATTGTGCCTAAAAGTTTCACTTTTCACCTGTGATATCAACAGGTTTTGCAAAAAAAAATGTTCATGTTAAATTGTATATATCATGTTTAAGCAGAAATAGCAAAGCAACAGAATTGTAAACACTGGATAAATTTTAAAATATATTAAACCTAAAATGTAAGTCTAAAGGAAGACAAAGTGTAAAATACAAAATCTGAAAGTGTTTTAAAGCACACAGTATACATAGAACTTTAAGCTAAAACTGATATAGTAGATAAACAGGATTTAGCCGTAGAAAACTATCAAATCTATGTCAGCCAAGAATCAAATTGGCAGCTTTTTCCAGTACCATACAAAGACAGGTTTTATTAATTTTTCCTTAGCATTGTTGTACAATTCGACCCATATTACACTTACAAAATTCAATCTACATTTAACAACAGGCTTACTGAATTTGGATCGTCGTTGTTTTATACAAATAAAGTGAAGAGACAAGAATATTATTATGCTAATAACACACACAATAACATGTTTATTTACTACAAGTAAAATGACTGAATTTTTTATTTAAAAATTGGTGACAATGTTTTCACTGCATTGCATTCTGTCGAATGTAACAAGTTTAAAATTACACACAAGTATTGTCCCCCTTGCACCAGCATGCAGAAGAATTATTTCCATAATGGAAGTTGTTAGAAATATGCATACAAAAGAATGAGGTTCCTACTTCCTAGTAAAAGCAATATCACACAATGTATGGCATTCTGTTTGTATTCTGTAATTACACAGAATTCTTTCTGTGCAAGTAAACATTACAGACTGATTTACAATTTCAATTTTCTATACATTTAATTTATTCTATACAAATTTAATTCACATTACAATCTATTTCACAAGCTTATGTCACATCTCCACCTGGATTACAAATATACGTAATGTTACAAAATAATGAAAACATTATTTTAATTGATTGGCAAGCAAGACGCATACTGCAACATTATCTAAAATGTCGTAGCATAGTCGACCAAAACTGAAATGTCCAAACTTCAGAATGACAAAAGCTTCTAAAATAGATTATAAATTATTAAAAACTTATTTTTACGACCTGTACACATTCATTAAATAATAGCAACAAATAAGGCTGCTTATTCTTGACAAATGCAATGATAAATATTTCAAAATTATCTTTTTCATTTTGCAATCTACAACTTGCCAAAATATCAAATATACATTTTTCGTAATTTAGTGGAAAAGTTATTCCCTTTCAACAAGTATGTAATCCAAATGTTGGGATCCCGATTCAATTTCAACATATGGCAGCTAAAGTTCTACAGTCACAGTCATCTTGGACATGAATTTTGCAGGAAATGAAAATTTACGTATTAAAGACTAAATGGGTACCTTGATGGTTAGCCTATTTATAATATCGTAAAAATATTTTTAAAATAAAATTTTACCAAGATAACACCACAGAAAAGATTGTTCACATCTGAGACACCTGAACATTTTGTGCTTTGACAGCAAATGACATCTACATTGCTTCATCTTGGTGGTCTACTTAAGCGACATCGGAAACTACTCTACCAATGACAGTCCATCATGGTACCATGGCATTTTCAGTACACACGAACCAACACCAGTCATACTTCTTGCCAGGGACCCAACGGTTTCCCAGGTACCGGCACTGATGTCATACCGGGAGACCATTTTCTGACCAGTTTTAGTCTGAACATTGTAACCACCTAACACATAGATATGATCCTGGTAAACAACACAAGATGCTTCTTTGTGTGAAATTGACAGTGGCGCTATAATAGTCCATTGATCAGAGTCAGGATCATAACATTCAGACTGCATCACAGGCTGGGCTTGTTGATTAGCATTAAGATTACATCCTCCAAAAACAAATAATTTGTTGGAGGCTACACACATTACATGCCACCCTCGAGGAGACAACATGGGTGCCATATCCTCCCATTGACCTTCATCTGTGTCGTACCGTTGTAAATCAGGAGTGAAATGATTATTACTGTAGCCACCAGCTACGAAGATGTATTCGTAATAAACAGCTCCAGCATGGGCATGGTATGACATAGGCATAGCTGGCATTAACTCCCATGCATTTGCTGTTGGATCATATGACTCTGCTGAAGCCAAGCTTCCTTCTTTATATTTCCCACCAATAGCATATACCCTTTCACCAACAACCCCAGCAAAGAAGTATGCTCTTTTGTTCACCATTGATGCTACCTGATACCATGTATCAAACCGGGGATCATAACGTAATACTGTATTAACAGCAGACTCCCCGTGGGCACACTGTGTAGTACATCCACCTAGCACATACAAGAAATTATTGAAAACCACAACTTGCATGTGACTCAAGGCATTAGGTAATGATGCCACCTCATGTATGTTTAGTAAAGTACTAGCAGATACCGTTTCATCAAACATTTTCAACTCGTCATGCAGTCCTGGGAACGGATGAATCTCGCGTCCACCTATGCTTGCCATCCGTTCCACATACGATCTCATTTGGTACTTATCATCTCTACGTATAGGTTGCGAATGTGGCACAACATGATAATTTAAAGCGTCCAGCACCATTTCTCTTAAGTCTTGATTACACATCATGTTTTTCACGCTCTGAACATTTTGGACTAACTGTTCAGGGCTTATTAACGGGAATCGTATATGCCTCATCAGTGGCACTGAGTATTCCTCATGTGAGCTGTCCTGCTGTAACCAAGTCCAAGCAACGCGGAACAGCTCAATTTCCTTTAATCGTAAAGCGTCACATTTCAGACAACTCAACATCTGATCATAAGTCAGCAAATGCAGTGTCCCCTCAACGGCTATATGTAACAGGTTTTGTGAAATAAAACTATCAATCTGTTTCAGTGCATTATTCATGCTGTACAACTTGGCAGTGTTTATAAAATCATAAAAATTACTCGTCGTCATGCCACTCAAAAAATTCCTTTCACAAAATTCAATCACTGGGGTAACTTGGAGGTGAGTTGCAGCAGCTGTTACATCAAAAATATCATCTCCTTCCAGCGCTGTTGTTGACGTATACACAATTTCTAGAACTTTCTCCAGACCTTTAGCTGTCACACCTTTTAATTCAATTTCCACCTGGTTACTTTCTTTCATGCCGCTTGTAAACATGGATCGAAAATAGTCAGAGCAAGAGACCAAGATCACTTTGTGCACAGGAAACTTTGTACCTGTGTGTGAAGAATATAAGCACAGCTTAGATGCATGTTAACAACATACACAGATATTCAAAATAAATCCTTCTCACTGTTTTGACTCCCAAAACCATTTCCAATATGTTTATAAAGAAAAATGTGCTCTAGGAAAGGTGACAACAATGGGAAGAGATATTTGAAAATATATTTAATTCCTGACACATGTATACCAGATTTTTAGAAAAAAATATGTTTTTGGTTTTACAGCTTAAAATTCTTGCATATGGACATCACTTTAGAAAACATAATGAATAAAAATAATATCTCTACCCACCATTTTCACTATCTAGTTAGCGCATTTTTCAAAATGCAAAATTTAAGAAAAGATTTTGGAAGCAGTTTATATAACTATAAAAGTGACAATAATATTGGGTATGTGGTAGATAAAACAACTTATCAAAAATTTATATTTAAATGGCCTGATAACTTTAGACAGCCATATGATGTCAAAACTGATGTAAAACATTATGGAAGAAATGTTAAGAAATTTGAGCAACTCCTATTTTTGAAAGAAAGCTTTCTTGGGAACATTTTTAGTTCTCGTCATTCTTAATTAAGTAAAAAATTTGTAAATTTTCTAGAATAAATATCAGAAAATTTTTATTCTTATCACAATAACTACTATGATATGATAATATTTCAACAATGAAACTTTCATGACAAAAGCTCAGTGATTTGCTTCAACTTTCTATGACAAACATAAAACTACACATGAAGTGTGTGCTTATTTATGTAACTCTATTTACAGAAACCCACCTTCGGCAATAAGGGTAACATCACATAGTATTCCATCGGTTTTAAGTTTACATAATCCCTGTAGTATTTTCATACCATGTTCTTGAGTGGATTTTGGTTTCAAAATAGGCTCAATGCCATTGATTTCTTGCTCTGCCATGTCGCCACAAATTCTCTTTGCTGCTCTACCACTCATTGACAGTCAGCACCAGGCTGCTTTGCTGCAAGAACTGCAATTATGATTTTATGTCAGGAAATTAATTGAGTGTTTCAACCTATTGCGCAGTAAATGTAAAATATTATGCAACCAAAAAAGTGTTGTAACTTTATGTATGCATCACTGATTTTTCAGTAACCTCAAATGCCATAAGTTGCTCTGAATTGTTATTTTAGGTTGAAATGCATGCAGTTCATCAAATATACGATTAGTATATCAAACTATGTTAGATTTTAGGATAAATACAAAATAGTTGATATAATCAAACTTATTATTATTTGTTAAAGTAATCAGAGTTTTTTTACAAAAGCTGTTAATGAAGCACACTTTAATTTTTATATATATGTATTTTATATATATATATATAATGACGTAACAAAAACATATGAATGTCAGTAATTTGTAGGCAAATGTACATATTTAGACTGGAAGAATAAACAAAGATTAGCAATTAATAGTCCCAATGATAAAAGATCCAAAGTAATTAAAAAACAATTGACCATATGATATAGTCTCTGTAACTAATGTTTGACTAGCTGCCCTTGTGGACTAGTATCCACTGTAAGTTAACCAAGACCAGGGCCAGACTGCTATCATGATCAGCTGCTGAGAAAGTGTTGTTGTATTTTTGAATAAAAAAATAGGATATACTATCCATGCAGCCTCGTGTAATCTATATGAGAACAGGTAGAGTTACAGGTTGTCAAATCTGGGTCAGTGTCGCCTCTTCCAACCAACATTGCTTCGAATATCAACACTCAAATGATAAATAATCTTTAACTTCCAATCACAAAAGTTCTTTCTTATCTGTCTTTTAAGAATATATTCCAAACTTACTGGTTTAATCCCATCCATCTACATTCTGTCGTTATTGCACTTGTTGAGTTAGGGAAAGTACGAGCTCTTGCGTAATTTTTCTCAAGGTTTGATTGAACAAAATTCTTCTTGCATAAGCTTGTGCAAGCCCTTACTTACTCACCAGATATCATATCGGCAGGATGTAGACGAATGGGACTAAACTAGTGGAATATCTCTTGAAAGATATTGGAATTGAGTGCAAATAAAGTAGAATTGAATACCTTTGTGATCTGAAATTGAAGTGTTGTGTGTGGGTTGAGTACAGTTCAGGTAGGAAAAATATTAGTTGGAAGAGGTAGTGACCAAGATTTGACAGCCCGTGATATTATCTGTTCTCATATACATTATAGGTGCCACATGGTTAGTATATCATATTTATTTTTTTGAAAATGCATCAACACTTTCTCTGCATGCTGATCGTGACTATCATAATTATCAACAATACTGTCAAACTGAAGTCTGAACTAGATATTTTTAAATAGATAGCAGTTAGTCTAGGGTATCCTGGAGTTAGGAAACGTTTATTTTTTAGTCTTCAATGCTGTCAATTTAGCCTCTTCATCAAGAATTTTAACTCAAGAATTTGAAATATTCAAAATATTAAGTTTCTTAGGTGTCAGTTCTTTGTTGCACAAAATAAATGGAACTTGAAAGGAAAACGAGCATGCGTCTTCTAAGAATCAGAAGGCAACTACTCAAAAAAACAGTACGGATAAACTTTTGCGCGGGGTCTTAAATGCATATAGTACGTACCTGACTATTTCTTCCTACCAAATACATTCACGATTTAGAAAAATTTTATCAACTTTATGAAAGACTACCGGTGACGCTTCCTCATGTACCTAAATCTGGTAATGACGTCACTCTTGTGCCTTGACAATAGAAAATTACTGTTTTTAAATTATTATTTCAAATATTTTTGCGTAATAAAAATGCTTAAAAAAACAAGCAACTTATTTTTGCTTAGCTTTTGTGTACGTTTTATGTTTATGAGTATTTATAAGTAATTTAAAATATCTGTAAAATCCTTCGTTTTTCCGTTGGTAGTCGCACTTTATCGCCACTTTAGTAAATTCTAAAATGGCGATGTGTCTGTAGGAAATAATTTATCCGTGAATGTAAAGGTGAATTCCGCAAGATGCTTTGTTGCGATCTTGTTTATATGGCATATTTCTATTGATAAGCGTCCTTCAGGTATGTTTAATACAATTTAGCATTATTATTTGTCTCGTTTTTGAGACCTATGTGCAACATTGAGCTCCCGGGATTGAGCTCCAGGACGGTCTGTCCTGTCAGACAGGACCTGGGGCTTTGCCAGATGGCCGGGCAATATGAAAATTTGGTACGCTTGCTTCACCTTGTCTTTTGAAAAGTCCCTAATGGAGTTCCCTGGGGCTCCACCAGTTGTAGTGACCCGTTGAAAAGATAACACCCTAAGGGAGTAACTAGACTGCAAAATTCACCATATTTGTTGTAGGACCTTTTTTGTATTAAATAAATATATCTGACTCCAACACATCAATTGATAAATTTAAAGAAGTTTTATTCTAAATTTCTCAGGTCAAGTGAGAAACCTCAAGGTCATCTCAGATACTAATGTATGGGTACTGTTATTAGATAAAATGTGACAGAAAATTTTGTTTTTCTCATCAAAGTACAGTTTGTAATTTTCCAGTCACATCAGTCACTTGTTTTACCTAATTTTAATTTTACCTAAGTTTAAAAACTTGTTCTAACCAGAGACAAGTATGTGAAAAAATGTTATCCCAAGTTTGATATTAAAATAAGCTAGTTATTAAATGGAAACACAGGGACTAACGGATGCATGTAGGGTTATATCATACTCCAGTATGCACACATGTTATGTAAAAACTCGATATAAGGAAGAGGATTTTTCAATATCAACCCTGAAATAGTGTCATACTTCGAAGAAACATCCATTTTCGTCATTTCAAGCAAAAAAACATCTCAAAGCAGATGGCTCAAAAAATTTACCCTTTCACATAAAAAAATTGTTCGAACATATGTATCCACTTTCATGTTTCCTGCCCTTTCCCCCTGAGCCTCAGGATTGAGAATGAGTATAACTCAGCAAATTAAATTTAATTTATAGGCTTTTTTATTTTTAAAATGTTAAGTTAAGCATGTGCCAAGGAAGAATTTATATAAGAACTACAATTTCTTAGCATTTTAAAAGTTACCATGCTAGGAGTATCTTCAATATACTTTGCGTGGAGGTGTACTAGTGGTACATTACCAATGAGGGTAAATTTGTTAGAGCAACTTTATCCCAAAAAGCTAAAAATTGAAATCCTTTTTACAGACTGGATATATCATGTCAAAAATACCTTCGAAAAACGATTGGAGCAACTCAATGGAGATTGTCCGAGGAAGTTTGGATGAGATCACACGGCCAGCCAGTAACACGAAACGAGCTGGTAGTCGATCAGGCAGTCGCGTTTCACAAGGTGGCAGTGCATCTTCCATCAATAGGCACAAGATTGGGACTGCGGGATCATTTGAAGTATTGCCTCCAGAAATCTATACTGATAAGGTAGGGATTTCCTTGCTTGTTGCATTTTTATGCCCATCACTATGTAATAGTGAAAGGGCATATAGCCGTACTGCATGCGGCGGCGGCGTATGTACCCTTTTCTTTGTGTTGCTATAACGGCTTCAGCTTTCGTCAGATCATCTTCGTATTTGGT
>JAOXYB010019272.1:0-15081 GCA_028565635.1 Phoronis ovalis | reverse complement strand
AGTGATAAGTATTACAACATATAACAACACTAACAAATAACAAGTGATATTTAATACAGCATATAACAACAACAACAAATAAAAAGTGATAAGTATTACAACATATAACAACACTAACAAATAACAAGTGATATTTAATACAGCATATAACAACAACAACATACAACAAGTGATATGTGATACAGCAACAATGGGATATGTAATAAAGTACACAACAACACATAACAAGTAATATGTGACACAAGGAGAACCATGAATCAACAATTTTTTGTTTAATCTTGAATAACACCTAAAAGGTTTTGCAAACACTTTCTTTGTCTACAGTTCAATGTTTAGTTTGATATGCTGGTAGCAATGATACTTAAATCCTAAATTGTTCACCTATTAACAGAAATGAAACTCTGATTCAACTGAACTCGTTAGGTGTTACATGATTTACATACTCTTTGATCTCATTATATCTACCAGTACAGTCTCAATTATTAAAAAATAATGCGACTTTGAAATTCAAAATTCTACAAACAACGCTTTTACGGCATACTAGTGGTTGCTTTTAAGTGCAAATTGATCACTAAAATAACTTTGCCTGATTCAGTTCTTGGTAGACGCAAAAACAGGGGATTTCTTTCCCGGCCTACGGATTGGTTCATTGTTACAGTCTTTCAGGGACTACATGTATTTGTTGTTAAAACAGTATAATGTACTCGGGCAACAAGGAAATAAGAGAGGAGAATTAAATGTTGTTCATTGTTTCAAAAAAAATTCTCCTTATCTGTCCATTGAAGTACACACTAGTACTGTGGTTTGAATTCGAAGTTAAATTTATAGGTTATCAACTAAAGATTGCATGAACATCCAGTGACTTGCAAATGGCATCTGGCTTTGGAAAAAAAGATCTCTTGGAAATGTTGTATTATGTTCTAAGCGAAGAACATGCTTACTATGAATCCCCATTTTTAATTTGGGAGCCAGATGGCGTATGCATTTTATTTGAAGCATGCCGACTATTCAGTGTCAAACACACTACAGAATCAAATGTGGTTAAGTTATTTTACGCCGCTCTATATTTTCAACTAACCGGATATAGGAAATTGAAATGTGCTGCTTATTGCACTTCAACTTATTATTAATAAAATCTAATAATTAATGAAAAGTAAAAGACGTACAATGTAGGAATACCAATCTTACGTCTGTTGAAAAATTCCGATATTACGTAAATTCAAAATATGGCATGGTGCAAAGAGGTGAAATCTATTTTCACGCTGAAAAATGACGTACGAGTAATGGAAAATAGTAATAAGATCAAAATCGTGTTTCTATTGTTATAAGATGTCATGTTGCATAAAATGAATCTTTCTTTACAATGCTTGTCGTGTATATTACAAACGTATTTGAAGGTATTTGCTGTCTTACTGAATAAAAAGCGTCATTTTTAAAAAAATTATTTGCGTGCCTACAGTATTAAATAATCAATAAGATACCTATTTTTTTTTCTTGTTGTGAACGTAGGGCACCAATAATGTATAAATAACAACCTTTTCTTCTTTTCTGCTGTTTTCTCCGTCCATTTGCCATATATATGGACATTGAAAATTGAAAGAAAATCTACTGTAGGTATGATCACACATAGTTATCGTTAATTTGTGACTGGAACGAATTTTCCGCGAAGCTTTATGCTAATTACTATAAAACAATTCGTTACTAATCGAATATATAGGAAAATCAGTTGATTCTCTCGGTGCCAAATTAGTAGCTGTATGGTAACGGTGACACGAAGTAAACGGAATACTATCAGATTGTTTGGAAAAACGGAAACGGTCGACACAAATTATGTTTCTCTAAAATTGTAGTTACTATTCCAAAATAGCTATTGTTATATTTTGAACACTCTTGATTTGATTAGTGCAAATTGTGTGAAGAGAAATCAAAAATGATCGAATTAATTATTATTGATTTGGGATAGTTCATGGCCATTGCCATGACATACTTGTATTAAACTAAAAGTACGTGTAACGTAAACGTATGTGTGTCAACTCTACAAGATTATTCGTTGTCGCAATCTTTCGGGTTATTGCAGATTATCCAGCAAGATATATATTTTGCAAGATTTTGAACTAAAACTCAGGTATTTTCGCCAGGACCTAGCACATATGTAAATTAAAGTAAATATTATTTAATATCTGAGGTTTAGAAAACACTACTGGTTCAGATTTTGCTTAAATTATTTAAGTAATAAACAGTATGAATCTCTCGTTTATTTCGTGTGTTCATGTTTTATATCGTCTTTTATAAGGTACAAGAAAGTCTAAAATGCTTCGTAAATGGATAATCTATTATCGACGCAGTATCACATCCCAAGGTTACAATGAAAAAGTAGTTATTTTGTGTGCGTTACCTGCCTGCACCGCAACAAAATAACGTACACAATCAATCATAGACATTGTGGATTAATATCGATTGTGTAAAATGACAATTTAATTATAAATAATGTATGAAAACAATCTCGAGAGACAAATGGCAGTTATTATAAATATTATGGTTAGACATTTTGCAAATAAAACACAAAACACGTCCACAGAATGGTTATTATAGACACGGTCACAGAATAGTGTCCTTAACAGATGCATGACATGAGATTTCTAAATAAGGTGGCATGGCTTTTCGTTTAAGTAGAGAACTATCACTCAGAAGGCACTTTTGCTTGAAGGTAAGTAAAATAAAGTCGATATTGACGTAAGAAAACTTTTCTTCGCCTTTGAGAATGATTTTTCCAGGTACATGTAAATGCAGTTTATCTTTAATTCTAAATTTAGGTGGGAACACTTCTTATCTGGTTTGAATAAATATTCATTCAACCTTACAATGAAACATTTTGGTTTGTATACACTTTTTTAAACTCAAAAGTTATTTAATTCCTGATGAGCCACTCATATTAAATTAGCTGTAACTCTTCAAAATGTAAAACTCAATAGTAGCTCAATAGACTTCCCATAGTCGGCGACCCAAAGATCCATGTTTGGCATTTTTTTTATTCCAGAACTGTTCTTGAAAATTCAACAATAAATATTCCAAAAAATATTTCCGATCTACGAGATTAATGTGTTTTAGAAGCTGTCAACAATTAACACATTTTCCGCAAGAAATTTTAATTAATTTATTTCGTAGCAAACTGTTACACAATAACTATAGGGAAAGTCCTCAAATTACTGTTCAAGGTGTTTCGAATAAATTAAGTGCAATGTTGCCAATCTCGTCCTCTTCTCTGTGATACATTATACTTTTTATATACATTTATTAAAATTTGTAAATTTTTCGTAACAATTTATACGCTCAGCAAAATATGCTTTATTTTTCTTGTGGAGGGGGTACGTGATCTCCGCGCCTCCTCTTTAATCCGCCACTGATATTGCACGCGGCACCCTAACCGGCGTTAAGGCTGCAGTAGCACATATAAAAAGATCGAAATTCTACAGTTTGTGTTAATAGACTACCAAGGTTTTTTAATCTCGTTCTCGGATTTCTTGTGAAACATGTTTTATGAAAAAGTACGATCAAAAGAAAGTATTCTGCTCGAGTGAGGACAAATTCAAGTTTTGTAGGTATTTTAATAAGATTTTTTTAATAGGTTAGTAATTTTAAGAATTTGGGTGAAAACTGCATGTCTCAGGGTTTTTGCTGTACTGTTTCCTATATAAACACTATTGAATGCAACTACAACGTTTACGCAGGATACGTTGTGGTTACTACAACTAGATGAAACTATGTATGTAAAAAAGTAATTATATTTCTATATTGAACTTGTTCTTATTGATTTTAGATTGTTATCCTGTATTCATTTATTTTCGAAGTAAATGGTCAATCTTTACCAGGTATGTAGTCTCTATTCTTGTTCGAATACAATAATATATCATTAATCTGTCTCATCTCTATTAAATTAAAATTTATAAGGAAACAGCAAATAAATTAATGTTTCGATCTTCAACAATAGAGAATTTTGTTGCCATTTGCATATTAATGATTTTCATTATAAATAACATTTTTTTGCTGTACGAGCTCCCAAATAGTTTACAACACTCACAAATTCGCATAAAATAAGTTTATAAATAAATGATTTAATTTAACATAGTACGTAGTATATTGCATTTTAATTTCTATAAAGCGACATGAATTAACGTAATTTTCATTTTTTTATATTCATTTATTGAGTATTGTCTAATCGTGATAATATCATTGTAACACAAAACCCACCAAGGAATTATGTCTTTGCTGTAATAGATATACTGCACACATTACATATATTTCTACTGTTTCTATGAAGACAAATTTAATTAAAATATCGAGTTTAATTAATCCATCGTTGGGAAAAATGATATATTTTATAAGCAAAATTTAAATGTACGTTTAAAAACAAAGGCAATATTTGCTTGATTTTTATCTATTTCCCGTTTTAATATTATCGTTATTGGGTGATGCATATGGACAAACAATTTTGTATTTTGTATTACAGATTGGGCTAACATTGATATAACTGTGATTGGTTATGAATATGGAAAAGATGTTAGTCTTGTGTGCAATGCGCGGCTGACGTATTCTCCAACAAATGTAACTTGGTTTTTTATTAAAGAGGTAGGTTTATGTTTAAGCCCCACGGTAAGTACTATCTTGTCAGCCTGGAGGCTTTTTTGTAAGGTATACTTCTACTATTTCGACGGTAAAAAGTCATCTAACTGGTCTGTCGTAGGGTACCGGAATAGTCCACTTTATCGATAGCCTAGTAGGAATTTTTATATTCAAGTCACATCCATGCTATTTCGTGATATTTTGATGAGACAATTTCGACCGTTTCCTTGAAAAATGCTCGGGCTACACATCATCCCATCCTTCTATAGATAGGCTCGTGTGACTCCCCAGTATACCACATACTAGAGAATGAAAAGCACTGAGATATGGTAGTCTATGGATGTAAAACTAGAAACCTAATATATAAATATTCAGAGGGAGATTAAATGATGATAAACATCAACCTACAGTAGATTCATAATTTCCATATAAATATGTTTTTAGTTATCAAAATCGTGAAAAAACGCCACAAAAGACAGTAGTTTGGTACAGTGTCTTTTACATTTCTGATTAGGATTCGACGTCTGAAATATCTAGTCAAGATGTTAAAGAACATTCAGAGCAGTTAAATAATGGAACCTATGTGTCAACATCAAAACTTGTTATCAGATATTTTCAACCATCCGACGTTGGGAATTATGAGTGCTCCTTGTTGGTGCAGATTGGTTCGTCATTAGTTCGACTTAGTAGCATCATAATATTAAACCACGGTAAGTATAGTTTGACCGACTAGAAATGTTGCTATATTTCGACATGAAGAATTTAGAAATATAAAAACCATAAACATTATCTTAACTCACCTATTGCAATTGATCAGTAATTAGTTAATAGGTCAATATATCAATCATTTATATTTTAAGTGGTACAACGAAGCAGCTCAATAGATTCATTATATATACAGTCTTTTGCTTTCCTGGAATGCCTCATTGTAAGTGAAAAAGTACAAGGTGACGCGAAATAACGTGAACGATTTTGAATTGATTTTTTTCACGTTTCTTTTTAGAAGTAACATAGAAACACAACTTTTTACTAGATAAACTTACTGAAATCAAAAATCGTATCCATTTTATGTGGAGAGCTTATTTGAAACAGTTCTTTAATATTTGGATAAATAGTAGCATGCGTTTTTACGGGTTTAAATTTTGTCAGCTGAAAAGCACAAAACAGTACAATGTATGAACAATATCATGATATATCATGTCAATCAAAAACAGCATCAAACGATATGTTGATATATCATGTTATCCAGAAGCGGCTACATATTTGAAATACTGATAAAATCTAGTGAATTATCGGGCAATTCATTGCATGTGGGAATATTGAAAATTCTCGTAGCAATTAAAATCACAACTGCTGTGAATGAGCAAGAGATATGCTTGCAGAGGAATATGTTTTTTTATAATTTCTGGTTATTTGCTATTATAGACATATTATGTAACATATTTCTATTTCATTTGCACCGTTAAATATATTTCAGTAAATCTTTCCAGTTAACTGAAACTCGTGTACGTAACCTCCCCATTATAATAAAGATTTGAGCAACATATTCAAAAATAGGCAACAAATCGTGGCTTGGCGTTTTCTTTACTTTTCTGGCTTAATTTGAATAGTAGCAACAGAAAACTGGAAAGCAACAAGTCTTTGCATAATGTTTGGTAGCAAAATTAAGTTTGCAAGTTGTAATAGCATGAGTGTCAAGTTGAATGGTTTCACACTTCATAATTTAAGTGTGCTACTAAACTCCGTTTTACTCTAAAATATCTAGATCAACGAATTCATTCCCAGATATGAGCGCGTTCGTAAAATGAATGCTATTGTTATCATACCATTCTAAATAAATCCCTACTATGATAATATACAGACAATTGTTTTATCGGTCAAATGTGATTATAATTTACTATTTTACTTTTTTTTTTGCAGGCACATTTTTCCCACCACTTTCCAAGTTTCTTTTAGATAATGACGATTCAACTCTGTATTTTCAAAATTATCTTTATATTACCTTTACGGAGAAAGTTGAGTGGATGGAGGCCTATGCGCAATGCTTTGGCCATGGTGCTGGATTGATCAGCTCATACAGTCAAGAAGAATGGCAGTTCATTGCGCACATTATGAAGTCTCAGCCAATGAAATCACCGCAAAGATACTGGGTAGATTTACAAATTAAAAACGGTATGTTTCTGACTAGCAGAATTGGAGACATGTATACTTAGAAGCAGAATTGGAGATATGTGTACTTTTGTTTAAAAAGCAATCTGTAGACGTGCATACGCACCAGGGATTTACACATACAATTACACGCATGTAACATTTAAATGTCACCCTACTCAAGTAAAACGTAATACAATTGTTATGCCATCATTGATTCTACTGGGAAATGCATGGTGCCTATGTTAGTTAAAAATTAATCAGAGAACTAACACAAACCAAAATGAATGCCATTTTCTAAGCTGTAATCTTTCTATAAATTACGTTTCCTATAGTATCTTAATATTTCTTTTATTTTAGGCACAAATAATTCGCTGGCCACCTTGTTAAACTCAAATGTTTCCGCGTTTAATACAAATACATCAGCTAATGCAAGCCAAGCAGTTTGCTACCTTGTTACAAATCAATTTAATGGGACGATTTCTGTCATTGGTGTATCCTGTGATAGGAATCGTGAAAAATATATTTGTAAATCTGGTAAGTTGCTCGCTAAACACTCTGAATTATTTAATAAAAATATTTTATGCTATGTAATCATTATGAGGTAATCGTAATTGCCTCATTCACAAGTATATTTACAACTGTCCAAAATAAACAATCTGATGTATTTTTTTATAATTAGTATCTTGCACATTGTTTTTAAAAACTGAATTTTCACATTTTTAGCATCGGGCTACACATGGCCTAAGTCTACGCGTCCTCGACGTGAATCGGGTAAAACAAAGTCACCTAAACGAATACCACCTGGACAAAGTAAAAAAAAATCAAAAACGAAACTTGAAGCATTGCTGGAGACATTGCGTGTAAGTTCATTTACAGAGTTTCAAGACAGATATGTTTTTTAACTATTGAAATGCTAAAGATAGATAATCGTGGCTATTTAATTATTTCTTCATGAAAATATTAGCTTTTTTAAGAAATAATATGTTATGTATATTATTCCGATAAGAAGATCAATCATGCATGATCATCTGTAGAGCAACCACACTTTATGCTGCCTCGATTTGATATACGTAGTTCGATATTCGAGCTTCGGGTAAATAATTGAGAACATTTAATGTTCTACATATCGGACTTTGTAACATGCCTGTGTCAAATTGTATGGTATATATTTGTTTTGCTCTAGACTATGGTATATCGATCTTTGACTTTCAGCTTAATATCTCAAATGACCTGACGTCATCCGTCAGTGAAGCCGTTGATAGGTTAACAGGGTACAATGGCACTCTGTCGGATACTGAAGTGGATTTCGGACAGCAATATACGGAAGCATTGGCTCAAGCTCTTAGCGCCAATAATTCCATGAACTTAAGCCAATCAGAGGCTGAGCAGTTTACCAAGGTGCTTGTGACGCTAGCTCTACTAAAATATATTCAACCGAAATGAATAATTTTAACTGTACGAATCAATCTATGTTATTATATATTATACATTTCATTGTAGTTATATTGTTTGTACAAGATATTTGACAGCATTAGTCATAATTTTTTCTTGTTATTTGGACACGTTGTATGTTGATAACGTTGTTAGCCAGTAAATGTTTTAATGACAAAGTTTTTTTTTAAATGATGCGCTTATTCAAGTTATTCCTTACTTTCAGAAAGTAGTCATTGTTGCTGACGTTCTGTTGGGGAACGGCTCGTTAGATGAGGTGAGGCTAGCAGCTTTGTGTTAACAGTTAAAAATGATTCCTGGAAGTTTTAACATACATGCTGCAACAGTGTAAATTACTGGTGGGGGACAACTGAGACGACAATGAAATTTAGTAGTACTGATAAAATTCTCCAACTGGTTGAACGTAAAGAACTTCCATGTTAACTTCTATTTGACGATCTTTTTATTGAATATGCAAACAAATGTATAACAATGCAGTTAAGCAGCCTACTCATTTTCTTAAAAATCTTGAAAATTTCCCATTTTTAGTTTGTATATAGTTTTCAGTTTATACACATTTGTATTCGATGTTAAAATAATATTTTTTTTCCTAGAGTGACGCAAAGCATCGAATATTAGAAAGTGTAAACAACATTGTATATTCTTTGATCACAGCTGGTAACACTGAGGCACTGAAAATTAGTTACGGTAGCATAGGTAAGTGTTTATTTACATTGGGCAGACAGGGTTCTATCACAGACGCCATCTTACCTGAAAGTTCTGGCTAAAACGTCTCAAAGGGCAAAACGACCTTGCATACATACAAAGTGAAGTGTCGCATTTTTTTCGCACGTGCACCAAGTAATACGCGTACAAGTTTGTTATCAACGTATACCAAGGAATACATTTCAGTCATTGTTGATGGTTTCTGCCTTGAGTGGTCACAAATTGCCGCCAGAATTATGACATGTATAATGATATTGCAGTTGTTACCGCTAAGAGGCTTAAGTATGTCAGTGAAATGGAAGCCAGAGTCGACACGACATTATTATTGGATGAAAATAATTCCACTTCCTCTCAGACTATCGAAGCAGACTTGTCTGATTTTAAGACAGGTAAAATTTACATTATTCTGCATTGTAAAAAAATTGTAAGAGTTACCTTATGGTCTTAATATATCGGTGGTAGTGGTATCCATTGTCATGTGTAACGTACATTACAGATGTTAACAGTTTTTAAAGATATTTCAGCTTTGTTAGATTCACGAACTGCTTATGCGTATTTAAAAATTATGATCAGCAAAATAGACTACTTCATTTACAGGCACACAAGGAGCTGAACACACGCTAGTTGCAGTACTAGCTAGGACCACAAGTGTTGGTACCATCCTCAAAACATCCAATATTACAACCAGAAGTGATGTGTTGTCTTTTTCTGGGTACAGTGCCGGTGGAAAGATTTCGCTGCCAGTTACTTTCAGCCTTCGAACGGTAACGGTACATGCTTCTTTTATTTTGTCTTAAAACTGAAAATCTGTTTGGTGTTACTTTTGACTTAATAAATGGTTTATGGACTTTATTATTTGAAATAAGTAAGTACGCTTTGCACATTTTAACTCGTCACTGTTTCAGTGGATCTTTCGTTAACAAGCGGCTTCAAATGGTACTATTTGTATTGCATTTTTTCCTTAAAATACTAGTTTCTGAATAGACATTTTTTGTTAAAATTGTAGGCAAGCGTAAAAGAGAAGTAGAAAAGAAAACTAGAAAAATGTTAGCCTTCATTGTTCTAGATTGTAGAATTATTACACATAGGCTGCGTTTTCCGTGGAAATATAGTTTGCTTTAATCCCATTTCCAGGAAGACGACACATTGCACAATGATGGTAACCTTGAGCATAAAGAAGATTTTGATAGGCAAGCTCAATGTCAATATTGGAATTCAACACAAAGGTATGTCAGTTGTCGTTGATGCACCTAGTGCGGATGGAATACTACAATTATAATAAGATGTCGAAATATTAAAAAAAAATTATCACAATTGTTATCAGAAAAATAAATAAATAAGCATCTCTTACCTCATACCTCAGTATATAATTTTATTTTCCCTTGCAGTTCTTGGAGACAAGATGGCTGCCAGTTGATAGACATTACGGAGACAACCAGTAGATGTCACTGTAATCATACTACAAATTTTGCTATACTCGTGCAAGTGGTTCCTTATGAGGTAGAATAACTACATTGTTA
Organism: Phoronis ovalis; assembly: GCA_028565635.1. Lineage (NCBI taxonomy): Eukaryota > Metazoa > Phoronida > Phoronidae > Phoronis > Phoronis ovalis. The sequence continues at coordinate 4,633 of JAOXYB010019272.1, read as the reverse complement.
ATTTTCAACACGTAATTATCACTCTAGAAAAATGGATTCTGTATATAGCATTACATGGAAAAAGATGACTCAGTTTTTGGGACCATGGGAACATATTTCTTTTACGCAAATTTTCTTTATTCCCCCGGGCTTTATTCCAAGTGCGTTTTTCAAGCAATACATTATAATGGCTAGGGTGTCAACACGAACATTTAATGATTTAGAATCTATGCATTGAATGTCTTGCTTCTTGTTACAGATTCATGAGTCTGATCGCATCGCTTTGCAGTGGATAACCTATCTAGGTTGCAGTATCTCTTTAATAACGTTGGCCTTTGCGTTGGTGCTATTTGTATGGTTGGATAATCTGCGTTCGAGAAGAACTAACATCCATAAATGCCTAATGATTACTATCATGTTGGCTAACATTGTATTTCTGATATCGCCGCAAGCTATAGGACACAAGGTAATTGTTGATGAGTCATGGATCTACAAACCAATTTATAAAAAAAGCAAACACAGGTTTCACATACATGTAGCTAAGAAACTGTCGAAGCAATGTGTTTTCAAACATGATTTTTAGTTTTAGAATTTTTCCAGGCTGCTTAATACTTTGTGCATTCTAAAACTCTTATCATATACGTATTCCAGATAGCTTGTACAGCTGTGGCTACTCTTTTACATATCTCGTGGCTGTCAACATTTGGTTGGATGATGGTTGAAGGTATACATCTTTATTCTAAGGTCGTTAAAGTATTCAACACGGAGTCGAACAAGATGAAGTATTACTTTATTATTGCGTCATGTTTTCCTGTGGTTATTGCAATCACAACCCTGGTTGTTAATGTAGAAACCTACGCTGATAGCAAAACGTAAGTTACTTTGAATTAATTATGTAACTTAGAGACCTAATCTATATTCTTCGCTTACCTGGATATACATATTTCTAGAAGTCCCTTTTGGCATGTGTTTTTAAAAAATTATTATTTCAGTTATTTATACATTGTGACGGATCAACGCTAACTGAAGTTTCATTATTTGTGCTCATTACAGATGTTGGTTATCGGTGTCAACTGGGCAGATATGGACATTCGTAGGTCCAGCAATTCTAATTAGTCTCGTAAGTATTTTTTTTAATGACATTTAAGATTATTAGGTAATGATGATGGTGGTAACAATGATAGTGATAATGGGGATGGCCGTAACAATGATTATGATCATGACAATGATATTAACAATGATGGCAATGATACTGATTTTGTATTAATGTAAATGATGAAACTAGATGGTAACGGTGCCGGTGAAATGATAGTTGTGAAAGTGATGTGATGGCAATGACGACAATGTTAATATGGTAGTTCACATTAACTTCATTTCAGGTAAATGGTATTGTATTAGGCAAAGTTACGTATATAGTAATAAACTCCGTTCCACTGAACCAAATTCATGAAGACAAGTTAGCTCAAATGCGGTAAGCGTATCGCTGGTCAACCAGCATGTCACATTTCTTATAAATGAAACCGTTGATAACTATTTAGATTGATTATTGTTACTTTAACAATTTGTTTTGGGTGAGGAATATCGTAAATAAGTAAATAACTAATGTGACAAGACTTTGTGAGAAGGAAAGATAAATAGGTTTCATTTATAAACCACCTGTCCCCTGACTAGTAATGAAGTACAAAGCAGTTTTTAGGCAATAATCATTAGGCGCTACAAAAAATAGTTAGACGCCACATAATCACATAATCATACTCAAAAACTGCTTGGTAGAAAATAATGTTCAAAACATGTTTTGTATTACAATATATATTTAATTTACTTCAAATCCTGAATGTTTCAGAGGATATGAAATTACTTGCTTATTCAAAATCTCCTTTTCCCACGCCTTGTCCTTAGGCCCGTTTTGGTACTGAATTCCGTTAGCTATCTATAAACACGTCCTGAAATTTTGTAAATAGTTAACAGTCACGACAATAGTCACGTCATAATTATTACATCTTTGTAGAGCGGCTATTAAAAGCATAAGCATTCTTCTGCCCTTGCTTGGTGGAACGTGGTTGTTTGGTATATTTGCACTTAATCGGGATTTGGTCATATTTCAATACGTGTTTGCTGTACTGAATTCGCTGCAGGGACTGTTCATCTTCATATTTCACTGTTTACTAAATCACGAAGTTCGACAAGCGGTAGAACTAAAAATGAAAAAACGACAAGATGAACGAGATATTTCAAGCGGGGTATGTATACACGTTAACGGATTCTATAGAAATGTGTATTAAAATATTTTTGAAGCACACCTATATGTATATGAACAACTATAAAGTCAATGCTGCTTGAGACAAAACGTTTGCATGTTGTCGTACCTTGTTGTCTCGGCCACTAAATACATTTTCTGCAATTGTTTTTTGTTCAGTTTTGGCTATTGATTAAAACTGAAAATTAATAAGAAAAAAATAAATTGTAGATATATGTTAATGTAGATTTTCAGATTCCATATAAATAACGGTAGAAAACACTGGTCAAGTCTGTCAATCTCAGACAGATAATTTTTCTTTGTATATCCTTGTCTTGCGTAATAGCGGGTGGATCATCCTTTACTGAGACTTTTATACATAGTAGTAAATCCAAATACGCCGTTGCTGCTTTAGCTGTACTCATATATTCACTCGTTGGTTCAGATTGGATGAAATTTCCATTTTTTCTTTTTAGTTGTGAAACTATTTCTTACCAACTAAAACCTCCCGCGTCTCATAAATACTGTTAATAACCTCAACATATGTATTTCAGAGTCAAAATGGTTTCTTTTCTTTACACCGTTCGAAAAAAGTTTCCCCTAGGAACACACCGTCGCCAAGTGAAAATAATAGAAGGAATACTATTACATTAATGACCGTCCAGACGATACGGAGACGATCGTCAACAGATTTTAATGATGCCACAAACCCAGGATATAGTGTCAATGATGTAAGCTACCAAATGAAACGTCGTGACGTGTTCACAAAAAGGCGGTTATCATTCGCTTCGACCCACAGAAGTTAAAAGATTAATGAAAATATTTTAAAACGATCGCTACTAACATTTTCAGTTATTGTTTTTTAGTAATCTAAAACGTTACTATTTTGTTTGATACTTACATATGCTGAAATATATCTATTGACTTTTCCCATGAAACATTTGTTTACGTTGTTTGACCGGGAACAACTGCAATAAGATATCAGATATCATTTGCCAACCCGTTCAAGGTCCGCTGGCGATGTTTGCAGGTATTTGTACATGTGTGTCACTTACCAAATCCCATGCTTACTGATGCTTATCCATTTTAATAAAGTAAACAAGAAAAAATACATATTATGGAGGAACGTTCTTGAAAGAGATATTGGCATATCAAAATGTACATATGATTTTTCCTCTACAAACTTCATGTAACATATATTTCTGTTACAATATATTCCAGGCGTTTTCCAAAGATGGTGAACCAGAAGGTTCAAGGTCAATACGCGACATAAATCCAAAAGTCCCGGAAAACAAGAAAGCATGATAAAGATGGGACTAATATCGGCCTGAAGAACGCATATATTTTATAAATTGACACAAGTACTGACATGCCCAAATATGGAGTATAAACGCAGTTTGGGGTTTGCGACATGTGAATGTTGCCGCCACTGATGTACAGTAATTATGAAATAACTGTTGAGAGCGTTACCAGTAGAGGCAATTTAATTAACGCCGCTACAAACTTTCTAGACAATTTTGTTAAAATAATGTACACGCTGTTTTTATTATAAATCAAGCATGCCAGTAATTAATTATTAACCATTGACCGGTGATGTAAAAATACATGTATAATAACTACATTGTTATAACATAACTTCAAGATATTTTCTAATAAAATTGAAATGTAGATCTTATTTATTTTCTAAACTATATTTTTATGTGCAGTGTTTTTCTTACATGTGTTACACTTTGGTCTCTGCATCTATTAGGCATCTAAATGAAACGGACACAACCTAACCTACAGTTCTGCATTTTGTGAATGTATAATTGTCTATGTGCTGAGTCGATTCATTTAAAAAAACAAGGAATTGTGGGTTCGCTTTAGCACGTGATCACTAGCGCCACATACGGCTTACAAATAGTTAAATAGCACAAACCTTCAAAACAATAAAATAGTAGAATAAAACATAAAAATAATTTGAAATGAGTAGTATGCATACGATGTATATATATCAAATTGCCTTTTAATACCAAAATTGCTATTCTTTACATCCCTATGTTCACACCTTTTTTGCTTTATTTCAGTTTTTCACATAATTGTAGTACTATATCATATCTGTACATGTTTAACAGAATAGCGTCAAGTTACATTTTTCATATATTCCAGCTATTTCTCATCATCAAATCAAAGTAAGCATCTTCATCTATCGAAACACTTATTCCAGCGTAGTATTCCAAAAATTCTTCTTTGGTAACCTAAAAAAAATGAAACGTGCGGATTCACTTTTATCTTTATCGTGTATTAAACTATTGAGAACTAGAAAAACTCTTAAATAACTAATATTCGATGTCAAAACTCGAAGAATATACAGCAAAAGTAAAAGGTTAATATAATACAGGTACTTTTGTGTTTTATATTACTTGATATACATATATA
>JAOXYB010019261.1:3523-17911 GCA_028565635.1 Phoronis ovalis | reverse complement strand
TACAACCGAGCTGATTTTGGCATAAATCTGTCTTGCTTGAACAGAGATAGGTCATAAGATGGTGGTTTCCCAGTTACCTAGTAAATAAAATTGTTTATGTATTTTTACCTCAAACACACAATCGTCAATAAATAACTAGAATTTTTCCGGTAAAATATTTCTAAAGGAAATTATTGCATTCCTGTATTCTCTTCATTTGATAAACAATTGCTATTATGAGGTCACAACTCGAAATTAATTCCTAATAACACTATTAAATACCAAATTTTTTATAACCTCAATAAAAACCGGTTAATATCTGATTTCTATATTTAGCTTCACAAAAGTCGCGATGAATAACACATTATTTTAATTCTTTTTTAATTTACTTAATTTTATAGAAGCATGATAACGATTATTACCATGTCCATTCTTGAGGTTAAGGTTACAAGATAGCAAATACATACCGTGCCCATGACAATATTCCGCGTTTTTTGCCTTGGTTACGGTTTATTTCTTGTGCAAATAAATTGGTCAGTACAACATAACTTCACTTATTAATTTTTATAATATGATACAGGTATGTACTTTTAACAGACATATATATTTATGATTAACCACTTCGGAGAATTGAAGTTCTGTGAGTGCGTGCTAGAATTATAGAGAACTGGTTAGAGAACTTATTTTAAAACTGTTTCATATTAAAAATAATTTAATACCGGCGAACAACCCGCATGCTAGGTAATTTGGGCGTAAAAAGTATTACTATTATTACTTGCGCATTCTTCAAATGAAACTGTACACTTCGATATCGTCATACTTATCATAAGATATTAAAATAACCGGTGAGAATTACCCGCAGCAATCTCTTAATATAATATTTTTTTATTTAGCTGTTACTAAATTAAATATCTTTTCAGATTTAGACTACTTCTCAAACAGTCAGGATGTTTTATTACTGTTTTATTTTGACTTTATTTGTAAACATCGTCTTTTGTTCTGATGGTAAGTACTGTTCATTAAGCAGTAAGTAATATACGCATTTTTTCAAAGTGCTTGTTTTAAAGTAACACCCATCAATCTGGTTTCGTCTATACAGATAGGTCAACCGAATCATAAGAATTGGTTTTACCGGTGTACTACATGAATCTTTTCAACTAAAAACAGCAGTTCACTATTATATTTAATTTTGAAATATCCAATTGATACTACTTTTTTATATAAACTTTCAAACAGAATAAAATAGAAAAAAGAACAACTAACAGTTGTATCGATATCTTTTATATTCAGACGGCAGATTATTAGACGCCATCCGGGATATCAGCTTAGAAGCCCTAGATGACTACATTGACGGAATAGATGAAAGAAGCGCAGGTAACTTTCTTAATTAACACTAGTATGTTCAACCCACTTTTTAACCAGTTTACCAGGCATACCATACAATGCCTCGATCGTGCGTTGATAGATCTAGAAAGCAATGGATTGCAGATTAGTTATTCTTGTAAAGCAAGATGAAATTGAAAACTATGGATAACATACCGCATATTAATTTTGCTTTTTAAAAATTTTTGAACTGGTTATTTCAGGAGAAATAAAACGGTGAAAGTAGCTAGACACTGGTAACTGTTTATATTTTCTTTTTTCGTCCCCACTGCACTATAAATATAGGTGTAAAGAAAATATGTAGTATTGTACATATTTGATATGTTTTACTTTTAGTTTATCAGACAAGATTACTATATTTTGTGCAAATTTAATTCTAACATGTAAAAGGGTGGAAATAAATAAATGTATTACTTTATTTTTTTTAATTAACTTGTTGCAAACATTAATTACCATTTACATCATAGAACATAATTACAGTCTTACACTGCTTCGATATTAGCTTTAAATGTGTTGCTTGCATTATTCATCAAAATTTGAGAAAAGAAGAAAACATGAACATTCAACAACACGATTGAGCACGTACGTAAAAAAGTTTTAAAAAATTAGGGAATGAGTCTAGAGTATAGCGCTATGATACGATTGGGTAGTTAGTTAAAGACCATTCTGTTATTATTTTTTTTCAGGCTTACAATGTCTTGACTGTAGTGACGAGGCAACCTGCTCAAGTGTTAACCCCCCAACTTGTACATCAGCTAGCGGTAAATGTTTTGTAAGACAGGACCCAAACGGATGTAAGTTATCTTCAAAGTGCATTTTGAGTGTTACTATTCTGTGCTCGTTTACATCACCGAGAGGCTGGTATTTAATAAATGTCAATCATTCGCTTTCATTCGATCAATAGCCGTTGCCTCTCTTATTTTCTCAACAATCTTTTGCTATCCCTCTAAAACATTAATTTTTAATATGCTTCCTTTTAATTTATATTCAAAATAACCAGTAACAACGATAATTATAGAAAATTTAATTCTAATCGCGTTCGTAGAGTTTTCGTATTAATGAACATTTAAAATGCTATAAAAACGTGAAAGCTAGTGCAGATATAATACCTTTATATCAGGTTTTAAGACACAATGCTATCAATTCTGTTATAGAGTGTACCAACCATATAGGATGGATAAGCTTCGGCTTCCGATCGATAATAGGCAGGTTTGAAGACTTGCATGACCAGTGCCCATTTAAAAACAAGAAACAAAACTGAAAATGTACCTCAAAGTTATTAAGAATGTTCCATGTACATGTGTGTCTATGCCAAATTTAGAAGTTAGCATTACATGGAATTATAATAAATTTATTTTAAATAGTGATCTACCGAGGATGTGCTGTGACCGGGTGGCCTAACGTAGATAATTCCTTTGTTGGTTGCAAAGACCTAAAAGAAGGTGGATGGATTGTAGAAGGAGGTTTTAAAGCAGTAAAATGGTGCCTCTGTGACTCTAATGATCTTTGCAATAAGGAATCCATCGAATCACTTTCAGGCTGTAAGCATATATTAATATCATTCTCAAAAAACATATGTTAATATTTATCAACAGTGAATTTTACGTAATTAGGCCTGTATGATTAATTTGTGAAACAATGAACAAACAATTTTATATTTATTTTTGTTGGGGTACTCGTAAATAAGTGTCTTTGTTGACAAAATGGGTGTTTGAGTAACAAATTAGGAAAATTTGGGGTGTTCTTTTTGACGAAATATTGAAATACAAATTTTGGATTTTATCATTTTCTTAGACACGTTTGAAAATGTTTAGCAATGCGCTGGAAAATGTGAGATTCAAAGTAACAGTAATAAATGTTGACAACGCATTGCTATACCAACAAACTCAAACCCGGGACTCAAACATACGCGCGCAGTGACTCTACATTAAAAAATATTTTCCTACAGTAAATCCTGCAACCGAAACAAGTAACGGAGATAACAGACCACTTACCGGAGAAGAAATGAAAGATCTTACAGGCAGATTAGAACAACGACTTACAGAGGCAGCTGACGAAGCTAAAGAATTCATTAAAGTGCACGAAGCACACAAAAAGGAATTCTTCGATCAAGGTGTGTTAACTAATTTTTTTGCATATCCGGCATTCAAAATAACTGGTTTTAAAAAGTAAACAAGATGAAAATGTGTCCTTCTCAAGATGATAATGTAACACATTTACAGGTTGTAAAAATTAAAGGAATGACACGTTTTTACGCTCTATAGTCGTGCACCACATGTGGCATACACCAAATATGCTAATGTTGTTAAAACTAATCTAAAAAAAATGAAAAACATAAATTTTGAATGCTATTCTTATCGAAAATTAATGGCATTCTTTTGTGTGGGTGAAGATACAAATTCCTGGTCGTGATTTCTAAACTTGCCACCAGGTGGCATTCGGTTAGTCATGTTGCAAAAACTATCCAGGTGTAAACATACAATGTAGGTTGTGTATTGACAGGAAGCATATAACCATATTTAACTGATATGTTACTAGTGTAAGTTACGAAGTGCAAAGTAGAATTTTCCCTACCTTTTTACTATGTCTGGTTAAATTACCACGTACGTTGACTGAAATATTTCATAACAACATCGAGTTAATTATTTCTGAAGTTATATAGCTGATAGACTGGAGATTTTTGAAAGGTTAGATCTAACATATACTGTGTGCTAAAGTAAATTCAATTTACTGCATCACATTCATCTTTCTAGGTGTTGACAAAAAACATTCCTCCGGTCCTAAAGCATTACATCTCGCATTTCTTAAGACTAAACCAGCGGTTGCAGGAATAGCGAGAATTGGGTGTGAGATAGATGACACAACTCATCGACTGACTACAAAGTGAGTACATATACTGTTTACAGATATAATGATGACACAACTTATCGACTGACTACAAAGTGAGTACATATACTGTTTACAGATATAATGATGGCACAACTCATCGACTGACTACAATCCTCTGCAATCTGCTGGTAAATGTATAATTTTATATACATGTATGATATAGTTTTATTTCAAACTTGGAAAGTTCATATACACATACATAAGGAAGAATATACTTGGGGTAATACATGAAAATAAAAGTACAAAAATCAAGGTAAAAATAATCTCTTCGATCGGTACAGCATAAAGTTTAGTTGCACCAGAAATACTTTATTCATATTATACTGGCAATCGCTCCAATGTCTCTAAAGAGCCGAAAAATCAGACAAATTCTGACTTTGGCACCAGTTAACCAGAGTTATTCCTTTCAAATAATGGAGTGCGGAAACATGTATACATTTTCTTAAAACAGTATAAAAAGACATCATGTTGTAACGCACAAAAAAGTTTCAATAGTAGATACATCAAAAAATTTCTTAATTGCTGTATTGTAGGCAACTCGAAGCTTATTAAAACAACCATGGGAGGAACAGTGGTAATTAAGCCATAAATCCGAATAATACAAAGGAGTTATAAAACTACGAAAAATCATAACTTTAACCTCAAATGTACACTGACCAAATTTTCTAAATTTTCTTTAGCACGACTACACAGAGAACGAATGCACTTCTTGATATCCGTATGTTCAAAACAGTCAGACGTTATCATGTGTCCAAGGTAGCTTAGCAAAACATTTAATTACATGAATATTTAGAACATTGTAAAAATACGAACTGTCATTTTCAGGATTAAAAACCGCACATTTTCAAGTTCTATTCATACACTCTGATATTATTTTAGGTTAAATTTAACTGCGAGCCATTGTATAGCTATCCCTCATCTTGGCATAGTAGCACCTTTTCGTTGTCCATTTCAAGAGAAAATATGTTGCGATGAAAAGGAGAAATACCGAAAAGCGGACGGGAAATGCAACAATATAGATAATCCCTTATGGGGCGCTGCTTTAACACCATTCAGAAGATTTATAGTACCATCTTACGGCGATTGTAAGTTTTTATTTCAAATATTTTCTCCACTTCCAGTCAAACGGTTCTATAGAGTAGAGTATTCATTCCCAATTCTAAATACACAGACTGCATATTAGTAGCCGTGTAGTTCACAGAGTTCAAATAACGTCCATGTGTTTTTTCATTCTTGTAGATGTGAATAGTCCTCGCACTAAAGGTAAAAATAATAAAGACCTCCCAAATGCTCGCTTTGTGAGTACAGCAGTTCACAGGCACCCTACATCAATGGATGTCGATGACAGATATACGCACATGTTAATGCAGTGGGGACAGTTCCTTGATCATGACATTGACGCTGCTGCCATCAGTAAAGGTAAGGATTGTCCCTTTCTCCTGACATTTCTGTATTTGATGGACTTAGTAGAGCTGATGCCATTTCAACCCCACTCCTTCTTCATTCTCCCTTATAATGTTATGGTTGGCTAAAACGAGACCAAACACGTACAAAAAAGTCTTTCCAGCTGTGGCTATGCTCTTCGTTATATACAACTGTAGTAATGTAGTAAACAATAGTATTTCTTCATACACTTAATATTTTTTACAGGTTACGACGGTGCGGATGTGACTTGTTGCCCGGATAATCTGGATGGTGATGCCAAGCACAAGTTCAGCTATGAAGTATTACGAAACAGGTAAGTTTCGTTCTGCCCAAGAATAATTTGTCGGATTTTCTTTTACCGAAAAACTTTCCGACAGACTATTGATCGGGGCCATATTTGTTCATTGAAAGACTCTACCAAAAGGGTCATTTCTTGAAATATCGCCATAGGCTTGTTCACGAAAAAAACCCCGGCTAAGTCCAGTCTACACATCAATAGGTGACTCAAATGTATCCAGCTATCCAACGAGACTCAAACTTGTACAATTAATATGTGTATAATATACGCGGCAGAATCTCAACTGATGCCCCCGGCTGATGCCTTCAGATGCAGATGTCTGGCCTGCTATAACTTACAAATCGCGACCACAATTTTTACCTGACAGACTGGGTTAGCAGGAGAAGTTAGGAAACGCATTAATATCTTCTGCTTACATGTATATTCAACTGTAGTACAATTCAAAAGTACAATGTGTTTTTTTGCATACAATATTTTCTCTCCTTACAAATCCCTGTTACAAACCAGTTTTACAGTATTAGAATCATGCATGTATATTCATTTGAAGGAAAAAAATCATTCACACAGTACAGTTATGTACATATATATAATAGTAATTACTTATAAAATAATTGAGTATCAGTGCAGTTTGCAATATTTTAAAACTATTTGATTACGGTTCTGTTATGCATGAGGACAATTAAATGCGTATACCAGATGGTCGTATGTAATCTGTATAATTGTTACCCAATAAATATCAAAACAACACCGTACTGGTATTCAATCGTTAACTGTACATTAATAGAAAAATCAATCAAACATAATGTACAAAAAATAGGATTTATAATCTAACTTGTACATAAACATTGCTTTTGCAATATTTTGTACTTAATGTTGAATGTTACTGAATAAATTCTTCCAGTAATGTCTCAAAAAGTTTCGTCTCACGAAGAGAACATGTACCAAAAGGTTTTTTATATATCTATTAAATTTTCCAATTTTATCTTTTAGGGGCGAATGTTTCCCTATTACGATTCCAAAAAATGACAGTCATTTCAAGACGACAACTTGCATGGACTTCGCTCGATCCGCTGAAGCTCCAAACTCTAAATGTACCTTAGGTATGTGCTTTCGTGTAATAACAGAAATCAAATTACAGACACATATAAGTTTAAAAAATGAAAAGACGAAAAGGCAAGAAAGTAAATGAAAAAGAAGTTTTTTCCTATTCGACAAGGAAAAGGGAAATATTTCCTTTTTCCTTATTTGAGGACAAGTATTGGACTACTTTTCTAACTTATGATTTAATCCACTAAGGAAAAATAATTCATAAAGCTTTCGATGATATCCTCATAGCAGTTTAGGAGGTACACCACGCTGTCTCGCTTGCAATAATGTAATTGCAAATAAGAGGGCAGATGGTATTTAATCAGTCTGAATAAACCCAGCCGCTAGTATGCCGTTCCTCTAGACGTAGAGGAACTGAATACTAAGTCGTGCTCAACATTAACTGACATGTAAATATATAATATTTTCCAAATTACAGGATATCGTGAACAACTGAATCAAATTACGTCATACATTGATGCTTCGAACGTGTACGGGTCATCTAAAGAGGAACAAGAGAAGCTAAGAGATGATTCTGGTGGCAAATTAAAGACATCTAACCAGCCGTCTGAACCTGAATGGTTGCCAAAAGACGAACATAACGAGGGGGCTTGTCAGCTACCTGTTGACAAACCTGAAGTTAAATGTATCTTTGCTGGTATGTATTAATACTTTTGTTTTCCGCCAAAATGTTCACAATACACGAGATCGATAGTGCTGGTGTCACAAACGTTTCTGATCATCTTTTTTGTATAATAATTTCCATAAATCAATCTGAACCAAGAACATGTTTGGTTACGTTTCAAAATGTGTTCAGTCTAAATACAACAATTAAGCTAGTTACATGCGCTAGGCAAGCTCAATCGATCTAGCGAGTCACGAATGACGCCGCAATTCACAATTCAAGATGTAATTGCATGTTACTAGAATAAAATATTTCACAAATCTTCAAAACAAACAACAACAACGCTATGTTTGAAAAAAACAACATTAGCGATCTAAATGTCATGAACATCGCATCATACGGCTCAATAATGGCACATGCAAAGTCTATGTAGCATTTTTATGACCACGAGTAATTTATTGATATTGATAAAATAAAAATACAAACTGAGTTATGCAAGTTGATTAACAAGCAAACAGATTTAATTTTAGATTCTGAATTATAGAGTGTGGAACACGTGTGAGTGCCGGATTTGCAAAAATGGTAATACATGATCTGAGCGCTCAGGTACAAGTTGTGTATTTATTGTATACACTTAGCTTCACGCGTGGTTCTTGTTCTTCTTTATAACAGGGGATGAAAGAGCCAATGAACAAGCCGGTTTAACTACCATGCATACAATTTGGGTAAGAAAACACAACCAAATTGCCGAAGAATTAGCCAAGCTTAATCCTCATTGGGACGATAACCAATTGTTCGAAGAGTCAAGAAAGATCATTGGTGCCTTAATGCAACATATTACCTATCATGAATTCTTACCTTTGTTATTTGGTAAAAAGGGTCTTGAAACTTATAGTATTAAATTGAAAAGAAGAGGATATTTTACAGGGTAAGAATAGCTGCCATGCACGCTAACTTATTCATAATCCCTTTAAACAGGAGAAAACAGTATATTAACCAACAAATTTTCTAAAGTCGACGACAAATAAATTGCTAATGAAATTTAAATTTGTGTGTTGAAATTAACGGAAAATGACACGGATCTCGGGAGGAATCGTGACGGAATTTCCAGCACATATGCCCACAAGTTAGGACAACAAAACTAAAAACGTTGTATACAGTAGTACACTGTTGTGGATTTTTCATTGAAATAGGTTGTATATTGCAATTATTACTATTTTAAAATGTTATCCTTTCCTTAGGCATACACAAACCATCTTACATTTATCCAACACTTATATACCTATATAGCCCTGCTAGCTCATTAATTATTGGAAAAGAAAGTCTATGGGACTATATATTCTTCAAATTGAAAGTCTATTTTTAAAGTGCTCTCTAGCTGCTTTTTGGATTAATTATTGTATGTAACGAAAGAGATACATATCAGATACAGCACATAACTTGCACAAATTTTACCCAGAACACCGTTATAATTCGGTAACAACTTTGCTACTGGATAACTCTACTTTATTGGTTATGTCTGATAATTAAACCTTTTTCTCGATTTGTTTTAGATATGACAAAGAGGTTGATGGAAGTATCCGAAACAGTTTTGCCACTGCAGCTTACCGAATGGGACACAGTCTGATAAACAACGTTCTTAGTCGATTAACTGATAAATACGAAAAAGGAAATTATACGTCACCAAAACTCAGAGATGTTTTTTTTAATCCCGAATCTTTGTATTCAGACGGAGGAATTGACACTTACGCAAGAGGTCTCGTGTTTGATAATACTTCAAAACGTGATGCGCTTATAACTGATGAGGTAACTACTAAAGGATGTTTTATTTTTGTATGTAGATAAAAGCTTCATCGCGTATCGCATACCGTATGATTATATGATACCAAAATCATATAAATAATCTTTACTGAAAATATATATTGCGCCAATTATTGTCGAACTCATCCGAGGCAAAGATTTATGTGGTTAGTACCCTGTGATGAGTAAAGTGCCAACAATTCACTGAGGTGGCCATTGTATGACGGGCTTGCCAGATACTGTAAAAGTATATTCAAGACAATGCATGTTACTGGAGTTTGCCACGGAGTTTATCCAGCATGACGTTGGAGCAAGATGACTGCCTTTGGTCTATAGACCAATGTAATTCTAATCCATCGATAGCCGATACTATCCTTTTCTTATCACTCTTTTTTAGTTGACTAACCATCTATTCGAGGATCCTGTTACCAAAATAGGGTTGGATCTGGCAGCCTTAAACATCCAGCGTGGCAGAGATCATGGTTTGCCGTCATATAATGCGTTTAGGCACTGGTGCACAGGTAATTAGGTGTATATTCACACAATTCTGAAAGTTACAGCATTAGATACATACCATGCTGGTCACGGTATTGGTACCAAACCGAGTTGCAAGCCATCATTCTTTTGATTGGTAGACAGTACATATTTATGCTTCTCGTTTTTTTTCTATATCTTTAAAACGAATCATTTTATCAAGACAAACATTTACAGACAAGTGTAAAATTGAATTTACTTTCTAACAGCTACCTTTTTTTAATTTGTATTTCAAGTTTAAGTTAATTGATGCCTTGGCAACCAAATTAACCACTTTTTATAAAAAATATCTCGTTTAATTACTTTAATTTTTTTCTACCAAATATCTTTTCTTACAATTAAAACATACAAATCATTCGAAAATGGCCCAAAATAATAAAGAGACGCAACTTTATTATGATTTTATAAGCTGTTTTTTGAAGCCCTTTTAACTGTCACTTTCGCATTAGTTGCAACTTCATATATGAATAATATTTCATATCTTGACAGACAAAATTAAAATCTTTCACCAAAATGAGCTTTCTACCATCATGGTTTTCAGTTTGCTATGCTGAAGACACTGGTGCAACCATAGTTGTCATGTCAACCAATTATTTTGATTTTGCAAAAATGTTGTCGATTTTAAAATTCTCTCGTTGTTTTACTGGAATAAATCGCTTTTTTACACAAGATAAAAAAGATGAGTTTATTCGTGTGATACTACAATTCTAGTGATTCTGGGTGTGTAGTAGGTTAATGCAACCGAAGATTCTGATTTTTAAATTATTTTATAAGAGGCTTAGGCTTTGATGTACTCTCTGCATACAGTGGCGCCCAAGTCATAAATATTTATACTGGAAGCCAGGAGCAGGTGTTACTGACTGAAATTAAAAATTGCGTGTAGTGAGCAGGAAAAAAATTTGTCATGCTAGATCTTGTAAAATAGTTACATATATAATTATTGAGCTTGTATTTATAGTAGTTTTTTTGCTAGCAGTAATTACGTACAGCTCTGGTCATGACCATTATTTTATCATGACTAGCCCTATAAATTTATATTGCTGTTCACAGATGTTAGAAATACTCCTCAGAATAAAACTACAGGTGAAATAAAACCATTACAGTAATCATGTAATTGTATTTTAAATTAATCGACAGAGTTATATACTATGCGGGTTACCTTGTATGTCTGGCTTATTGAGTAAAGGCGAATCCAAGATGTTGACAATCAATGTGTAGTCAATTAAATATACCAAAAACCCTATGGTTTTATTTCGGATTAGTTTTACTATACATAAAAACAATATTTCAAAAACATAAATTTTGCATACATCTGGGGACTAAAATGTTTAGCCAGTATTAAAATCAGTTCCAAATCAAGGTACACCTTGTCGGCAAAACATGTTAGATTACTAAACAGGTTCGTATGCACCCGTAAAGCAATTTCAAATATTTATGTTACAGATTTGGTTTATTAAAAAAGCAGTTTTTATTATCAGAATTATTTTTTTAAAAACATTAAAAATAGCGTTTGGATTCTCTTTACACATGTTACAACTCCGAGCGGTAAAATCAAACTGAAATTACTTTTGTTTGTGACAAATTAAAAAAAAAAAGATATGGCTGATATATGGAAGATACATTTGTAAACAATTATGGAAATTTTAATCATGGACAACTTTGCGCGTATAATGTATACATAATTATTCGTCAATGTCAGCGATCCTATGTAACATGTTACATCCGGTTTATGGATAATTTTTTCCCTTTAATTGTCTAAATAATCTTGTAATAGTAAAAATTATCTTAATTTTGCATTTGGAAATCTTCTATAATGTATATCCTTTCCAATGATGTCCAATACAAGCATATATTGTAGATAGATGTATTTTTAAACTAATTAATTATGTTTACAGATAGCGAAATGGTACCAATATCGTGACTGGCGTGAAACACGGACATTGAAACATTAACACCGCTTTCGTTATTACTATTTCATAGTTTCCTTTATTTTTATGTTTTTAAGAAGTCGTGTTGCTCAAGAAAACACATGCGGTAACAGGCCTGTTAACAGTAGTCCAGAATGAAGCATTTCTTTTAGATTATATGATCTATATTTCGCGTTCAGTGGTAATTTAATTGGTTGTAAGCTCTCTTAATTACACCTAATTGATTTTCATCTTTTTTACAGGAAATTACACGGTTGGAAAGAAAATTATTACACTTGTCAAAGCCACTAGTTTTGATGATCTAAATGAAACACACACACCAGAGATTATATCTAGCCTTAAACATGCTTACAAGTAAGTTGCTTTTATAATATTTACATCTGTTCATTGTCCTTAAACACAGGTGACATATCTCGATTTTCCTGAATATTTTTAGCAGAAAAACCAAGGAGCAAATGACATTAGTTTTCCTAATATATTTTCCAGCAATATTGGTAAAAAGGTGCCGCTGCAACGTTGAAAAAAATGCATTCACCTCAAAATGTTCAAAAAGTCTATGTTACTCTCATTCAACGTGACTGTATGTGCGTCCCCATCGACCCCCTTTTATCAGCTATAAACGTTTTACCATAGGATATGTTATATATGTTTAGTTTTACAATTTTTTACAATGGGAGTGGTTTTGGCAAATGTCTCTTTTACCATGGGATATATATTTTTACAACCATATATAGCTAAACTTTTGGAATTGTGTTTATTTTGATAAGAATTATACAGCCTAATAACACTATTACACATGCATAATAAAAAGTATTTCCTTTTTCAAGTAAACTGTTTCAGTTGTTTTCTAGTTTATAAAATGGCAGACACTATACAGCGGTCCCTTTAACAGTGGCATGTAAATGGCAGTGTTTTCCAAAAGGTGTACAGTACATTTTCATAATTTTTTTTACCATGGGTGCGCACTTCCAGCATGTTTTTCCCATGGGGTGTACTTTTTGAGTTTTTTTTACCATGGGATATGGTTTTCGCAGAACATGAGGGTATAGCAATTTTTCCCATGGCTTATGAGTTTTTCACCTGGGGCCTCTCAAACACACAAAGTGTTTTGTCAAGTATGCCTCCGGGAGCTCGAACGTCACGCATATATCCTACAGAAGTTATGATCTCAAACAGGGCTCAAACCAAAATGTTGTTTTTGATGCACCAAACATAGTTTTTACGCATTTTATTTGGAATCAAGTGAATCTTATGTTTTAAGATTTTTTTTACTTGATTAATTAATTTTATGTTATTTTACCGAAATTATATCCTTACGCCAAGATAAAATGATCAATTTAATATGTCGGGAGGTAAATGGTTCAAATCAGATTCGAATCTGTTCAAAGTGCTAACTGCAGTAATACTGAGCCGATTTAAATTCAGTTGACGAATTGTAACAGTTTCCACTAACATGTATTTATTTTCACAAAGCAGAGTCAAGTTTTACGAAAAAAAACTAGCAAAGCACAAGTCCAGGCAAAATAACTGGATCGTAGTGGATAATGTTACTTAAATCATTATCGGCTTACACTCTTCATCAGGGAAGCCTATTCAAAAAAACATTCTAGATGACTCGGGGAGGATAAAAAGAATTGCTTACTTATTGTTTTTATTTCGAAAGTCTCTAGTAAACCCAGTATAATGATATCTACAAGAGAAATAACTCGTATTATAAGTAATCAAGAAAGCTCCTTGAGGATTCGAACCTGCGCTAATTAATGGTATCTGAAATCTGAAAACAGTGAAAAATCGAGTGCATTAACCACTAAGCCACGAAGGCTTGAGATGCTGACCACTGATTTGCTACTCCTTTTGTCACGTATCTGCACTAATAATTCAAAATGCTAACCCTACCCTAACCCTAGCCTTAATCCTACCCTATATATAATAGTGAAACATATATCTGAACCTAGTTACAGGAAGCATATATCTGAACATGTAAAAATAGGGAACAAATGCATCATAGTATTATTGCCTTAGAATATATTCTGTACAGCATAGGATCATTGCAGAAGATACCATCAGCCATACTTATTGAAGATGCAGTAGAAACCATCATCCTTACTTGTCGAGTGATGGAATTCGCATGAAGTTATGCAAGTCAAGATTTTCCATACTCAACATCCAAACCGTCTTTCATGTTTCGTTTTATTGCTTCTGCACAATATACACAAGCCAACCATTTTATCCTTAAAACAAAATAGGAGTGTAATAATAACAATGCAAGACCATTTGCTAATATTTCATTTATAATTATTATGTTTCAGGGACGGGCATGTTGATGATATCGATATTTTCACTGGATCAGTTTCCGAGAAATCCGTTAAAGCATCTATACTCGGTCCAACATTGTCATGTATTCTTGGGAAGCAGTTTCAACTCTTACGTGTTGGGGATCG
>JAOXYB010019239.1:0-17912 GCA_028565635.1 Phoronis ovalis | reverse complement strand
AAAATTAAAACTCTGGGTGCATGATCCCTCTAAGCAGCCTCTGAAAGACTTAAAGATAAGGCTCAAAAAAAGGCAATATATTGACTATTGTATAAGGATTGAACATTTTCAGTTAACCATTACAGTCCTGGGACGTAAGTGAAGTTTTACTTGACCGGACAAGTAAGTAAGTAAAACGTCCGGCAGAACGATGTTCTCGCGAGATTTCTCTATGTCCGGACGTTTAGCCCCAAAATATGCCGTCCGGTAACCGGACGTTTAGCCACGGCCTTTAAATAATTCCATTATGGTACTGAAGTGAAATGCTAATGGTCTTCATTTAATAAGCTGCTGCAGTAAAAAGTTATATTTTCAGTTTACTTAAGTTTAGCATATTTAATAGAATACCCACATGAATTAGGATTTAGTTTAACTGTAGAAACTGTGTTGAATTGTTTCAACATTTTTAGGAATACACTGGTGACTTTTTCAAAGATCGCCGCCATGGTAAAGGAACATACACATGGCCAGATGGATCAAATTACACAGGGACATTTTACATGGATAGGAAAGAAGGTTATGGAAAATTCACGTTTCCTGATAAGGCAGCGTTTCAGGTATTCCAAAAAAATTATATATTTTATTGCGACATTTGTGATTTGTGTTTGATTGCTAATACACCTGTGACTGTATCACATTATGTGAGATTTTGCTTAAAATGAAATTTAACATTCCATTCAGCATCAGCATGTGACTAAAGGGTGGATGCAAATAGTGCAGTTTCTTCAGTATTTGACCTGGCTAAAAATCTAACCACAAACAAGCCCCTTTTATATAATAAAATGAAGAAAAAAACCCACTTCAGTTAGAGAGCAGTTGATTTGCTTTTGCTGCAGTTGATAGGTTAGTGTGTTTTGTTAAAAGGAAACAACTTAGTAGTGACACAGAAAATTGTTAAGCATATTTTCATTTAATAGTAGTTTTACTTTGTTCTATTAAAGACAGGAAATTACTAAACTGCTTTCAGCAAGTTTAGGATATTGTTATAAAATTATTAAGATATTGCAATAAAACTATGAAAATAAGTAACCATTATAAAAAAAATCAATTGTAACTATGTATTGCTGCAATCAGATGTGAAAATATATGCTTTGTTTAAGAAGAAGGGCTGTAAGCATTATAACTTGACATACTCAAATATGAAGCACATTTACGTGCAGTTATTTTTTATATTAACATATATCTTGTAAAGTATGATATTGTTATTTATATTGGTTTAAAATGATAGTCAAGCAGATTTTGTACAACAATTAATGTGTTTTGAATGGGCTGGAAACCCGGGGGGGGGGGTACTAGACAGAAAAGTTGGTAGGGGTGTGCGGTCCAGGGTAAAAAACCCTGACCCTGTGGTAAATAAAGATCACCAAAAATATACCCTGTTGTAAATGAAAAAACATGAAAAATATACCGTCGTAAATAACGCTCCCGAAATGGATACCCTGTGTAAAATTTACTTGTAAATTATATACCCTGTGGTAAATAAATATGGGAAAATGTACGAACCTTAATTTTTCATACCTATCATAAATGCGTTTTCCAAGAAATACACCGTGGTAAACGAATATTTTTTGAAAATATACCCTGTGGTAAATATCCAACAAAAAGTATACCCTGTGATAAATAAAGCTTTGAGAAGTGTGAAAAACATACCCTGTGGTAAATGCAAGAGCTGAAAAAAGGGGGCCTATTAGGCGGCACATATATATAGTGACTTTGAATGGCAGTACCCCCCAGCTGGAAGCTTATAGTAAAACTCACTACTTTTTCCTCTTGGTCACAGTTCCAACTAGAAGAAAATCAATCCCCACATTTTTCACCCATTTGTTAAAAGTTGACTTGAATAGATTATGATATTAAATTCCAAATTTATAAAATGCATAATTTGAACATGATACATTCTGAGAAGTTTTAAAAGAGAATAAAATGATGAATATAAACGTATAATCATGAACCAGTCTTGTTTTTTTTATAAGTATATTATATAATGCCATGCTAACTGTATAAATAGAAATTATATAAATTATTTAAAACTCAATTTAATTTTGGACAGATGCATAATATTATATTATATATATAAGTATATCTATATATATGATACCAACTGTTCACGACGCATGTACACACACATGCATACATTACCATACTAAAAATATTTAAGCTAACCCTGTGATTTTTATTCTTCATGTTGCTTTTTAGGGCCTGTACAAGAATGGTGAACGGGAAGGACCAGGGGTATTAACGTATACAGATAATACTCAGGACGTAGGAATATGGCGTCGTGAGTGCCTTGTTAAATTGTGCAGTGAAACTGAAAATGCCTTTACTATGAAAGACCACCCAGAATTTGAATATGATCCAAAAGATAACTTGAAGAAATTTTGTTTTTCTGATGCAGAAGACAGTTCTATGGATGTTTTTAGAGAGTTGATACAAGTGCCCGTAGGCTTGGATTATGCGAAATGTGATAACGTCTTAATTAATTCTGGTACTATTTTCAATGATGGAGTTCACCGTGACAGCTTAGCACTAAATAAAAAAGCTTTTGATGCTGCGTTTTTCAAAGGCCGAAAAAGGAAGTCAGATGTTAATGTTGATACGGATTCCTACATAGAAGTTTTGAATACAACACCTACAATTATTCAAATGCAAAAACATATTTACAAGCATAAATATCGGGAAAAATCACTGCCATTCAAAGTGCAACAGATTTTAAATGGTGATAGGACAGATTTTAAGGAAAAGGGCAAAAGAGAAATTGCTTCTGAAAGCTTTATAAAAGCTGCTATGCGTGGAGATTTGAATACTGTACAAGAATTACTGGATAATAGCCAAGTTCATCCTGATGTTGCCGACAGAAAAGGACACTCTGCCCTCGTTGGTGCTGCTGTATGTATTTTTAACATTTTCGGCTTTTATTCAATTGCATGTTTGACATTGATTTGGTGGATAATATTGTTTCATTATCTTGCAGTTACAATTATGCCTTTAAAATTCTCTCATTTTTGAATGTTCGCTTAGTTTTAGTTGTCTTGCAATGACATCAACAATCTTAGGTTAAATAACAAAAATACTAAAAAAAAGCTTTCCAAATTTCATTGGTCAGTGGCCGGGTTATAGCAGTAAAGAATGCATTTATAAATTAGTATCAATCACAGAAAAATTGCCTGGTAGGATATCACAGTCAGCTCATATTCCATATTTTCTTTTTAGGTCAATTGGCATAAAGACATTATTAATTATTTGTTGGATAGTGGAGCTAATGTCAATCAACTGAACGATGAAGGAATTTCACCATTAGCAGCCTGTCATGTACACTTTTATCCAATTGAATCTTTTAAGGAAAATATAGCAGAGCGAGAAACCACACAAAAACCGGATTTAATTATGAATCATCAGCAGGGTACTCAAACCTCTCTTACAGGTCTGACACAATCAACAACATCCAAGCTAACTGCTAATGTAAATGATGCAAAATCTGGCCGAAGTAAAATAAGCATGGACAGTGGTTTTCCTAGAGATGAACTAACACCAGTAGAAACAGTAGAGATTTTATTGGAGCAAAATATAGCTGATGTGCAAAATAACAACGAGAACATTCAAGATATAGATGTTAAAAGTCAAGTCAGTGGTCAGAATCAGGATTCTGACAATATAGCAGATAATAATGAGATTAACAATGATGTGGTACAAGCCCCACTGTGTGTTGAAAATAATGATGATACAGACTCTGTTTTGGAATCTGATATGGGTGATGAACGAAAAACAGATGTGAAAAGTGAGATTGATGAAGTAGAAGAAAGAACAGAGTTTGAATCTAATGTCAGCGTAAAAGATCTGGAAATTGAAGTTACAGATAACTTAATAGAAAGATGTGCAACCCAGCTCAGCTCAAATCAGTTAGTTGTCTTAGCTGGTAGGATCTCCAGTAACGGAATGGACATGGCTAGAATGAGAGCAGTGAAAAAAGCAGAGTAAGCATAACTGTAACAAATAGCATTCATTGGGGTATAAGAAAAGTACTTGCACACTAGTATTGGTCTGGTTTGTAACCCGCAAGTGCAAAGAACAAGAATACATGCTGAAAGTATCAATTTGAAATGGTTCTGTAGTTATATTGTAATTTTTAATTTAATTGTAATTATATATATCCTTAATCCTGATGTTCATAAATAATTATAACTTCATGTCACTTCAGTCACTTACTCATGGAAAATGTAATAAGGTTGCTACTACAACGTGGTGCAGATCCCAATGCCTCCAGCATTCCTATGCCAGTCCTCTTTTTTGCCATTAAGGCTGCTGATGTGGAAATGACAAAATTATTATTACTGAAAGGAGCTTCAACAAATAAAGCCCTATCAAAAGAAGTGAGTTTTATATTTATTTAATATGTCAATGAGAAAAAAGAAGGGAACTGTTGTTGTGGTTGGATCATAGTTGCTGTACCTGCTTGGTGACACCTTCTTTTATATTTTACTTGTTTTGGAAACGTGTAGTTGCAATTAAAAAGTTAGCAAATTTGCAGATTTTTGATGTTTGTATTTTATGTCAGGTAGCTTTCTTATAGAAATGCATATTTTACTTTGATGATCTGCAATCGACTAACATAGAATGATACCCTTTTTCTATTTCAGAAAGGAGGACTGGCACCCTTGCATATTGCTGTGGGTATTCCTGGTGAAGAAGGTGTGGCCATTACAGAACTGTTACTTAATGCTTTGGCCCACCCAGATGTACGAGCAACAGAAGATGATTCTTTCCTGAACAAACAACTGGTAGTTCATTAATGCTTACTACAATTAAAGCCTTCATAAACCAAAAATATATAAATAAGTTAAAGATTTTATCTTCTAAAAGACTCATATTGTGCAATTGAAACAAGGAAACATCAAAAAGATGTTTTTGTGGAAAAACTTCAATAGGTCATCAATAAAGTTTTAACACATTTTGAGACCTTGAACCTACAACAGAACTAAGACTGCCACAACATGTATAGCCGCAGGGCTAGTAACTTAAAACCTGCAGTGTGTTCAGTTATGTAGGCATTCAAGCAGTTTCTGCAAGTTAATACCTGATTTTTAGATTAAATATTGCATTTGTGATTACATGTCGATTAATCAGCAGCTTTACGTGGTGGTGCAAGTTTCATTTAAAATGCTTTATATTGTTTCATTAACCACAGAATGTATTTGTGGAAGACCCTACAAGGCCTATATAATTAATCACTTGCTATTTTTCGCTCTACTTGGTTTATACATGGATAATATACACAGTGATCATTACAGGAGGAGGAATGGTCCAAAGATGTAGTAGATGAAACAAGTAAAGCAAGGCTTGGTGGTAGGACTCCCCTTCATATTGCTTGTGCAAGGGATGATAATCATAAGGTAGTTTATTTAGATTTTACTTTATAGTATTGGGTAGACAGAGTAAGGAGATTGTACATATTATCTTGCATGAGTGATTTACTGTTTATAGTTTAAGACTAAGATTTCTAAAACTATCATACCTCAAGCACAAAATACCACCTTGAAATAATTTTTACATTATTTCTTTTTATTTATGCGCAATGTGTATTTTATTATGTCTTGTATCTTTGTTTATTATTATCTTTGAATACATCTGATTAACTAGGTTTTGCTCATAGTTGCTGATCAAATTATATTTTCGGTATATCTGTTGCATAAGCTCACCAACACACGCATGTGGAGAATAGTGGGTTCATTATATTATTATATGTACACAAATTGGCAATATAACGGTATTCAATATATAAAGAATCGGGGGTGGTGCTACTAGAATTTTATTAAGTTAGATTTGATTCCACAATATTGTTTTCTCAACAAGCAAAAACATAAATTATATTTCTGAAGGGTATTAAGAGGGGGTTCAAACTTTTGCAGACAATCATGCCATTTAATTCATTTTGTTATTTTCACAGTATGCATGTCAAGTTGTTCACTTGTTACTGGACCACCATGCCAATTCTAACTTATTATGCAATGGTCACTCACCTTTGTCACTTGCAATCACTAGTGGAAATGATTTGGTAAGTTGTCTTGTATTGTGCTGTGTAGTATTCTATTTACAAATATGACACATAATGCTAGTGTGCTTAAAATCAAGCATATTTTTGTTGTAATAATCAATTCACCACTTTCAGTGATAAAAAGAAGGAAAGTACATGTTTGTATACATGTATAGTGATGATGCATGAAAAATAACTGCTATATACACTATAAACAACTACAAGAATAAAATTATCAATCAGTCTGTGGCATTTTTTGCTGTTATGTACATAATGCTTTTAATTAATGTTTTCTGTATTAATAACAATCATTTTGGCATATTGTTGAGAACATACTGGTTTTGACATTAAGTTTCTACATTTCTTACTGCAGGCCATTGATGAATTGTTAGCATATGGTGCAGATCCTAGTCTACCTCTCACTCATGGTATTGGCAATGCGTTGTGTACAGCTTCCTCAACAGAGCATGAACATAAAAGAACACCTGCTGGACGAATACAATTGGTAACTTGTATACATTAAAATAGTTATGAAGACTCAAATTTAACATGGATTGGATTAAAGCATATTCATGTTAATGCAAAACATATTATCATTTTTAAGTGAAACTAAGTTATAAATAAGAAAATTATTGTTGGACAACATAAAAGCAACGTCACTCTTGTAAATTTGGTACTATTGCTCAAGAAAGTTACCACTAAAAAGTCTAGTCATATTTAATTTTATTTTTAGTCTTATTTGCACTTCTTTAACTTTGATATTTGTTTTTTAGATTGATAAACTTATGAGAGCTGGTGCAAATATTTTAGCACCTATTCCTATTGGACCAAAACGAGTAACAGGAACAGCTGTTGATTTTGCATACTATATGTTTAATATGGTAATTAAATTTAAACAATAGATGTATCCTTGCATTAATATTTAAGCAGTTTATTTAACAAATAAAGTTTATCAAGAGTGTGGTAATTGATCATTTGGAATGATCAGGTATATGGATGGCCATAGTCATAATAGATTGATCTGTGATATCAAATAAATTTTTGTGCAACTAAATGACAAACATACCACTCAATTCTGGGTAAATAGCACTCGTGTAAAATGTGGGTAATCATGCACTTTAACAAAAACGCACGAAAAGGGTGTTGTTTGAGGATAAGGCACATAACATGCGTTACATGTTGAGGGTAGCAAAATTGGCAATATTTTGACCAAGAACGGTATGGTTTTGAAGTTTCTTTAGATCTGTTTTTCAAGACAAATCTTGCTTAGAGTCCAATTTTCGAGGTGAGAGTCTACCAACCCACCTTGTTTAAGTATAACTTCTTTTTTGTTTGTCAAAAAAATCGAGTATCAGCTAGGGTAACAATTTGGCAAAGGTCTTGCTTAGGTTCTTTTTTGAACCTCCTAAATCAATATTTAGGGGCTTTTTTTTTGAGGCTGCTAACGAGCATGATTACCCATACTTTACTTGATTGGCCTCCCTGGGCTCAGAACAAGAACTGATAGACAAATATAGCCAACTACAAGTTTCAAGTTTTTATTATATTGCTAGAATTAGGTAAATCTTGATCACATTTTAGGATCGACGTATAGCCCACATGCCGTACCATGCACTAACCCCTACGGAAAGAGATACATATAATGCAAGAAGAAAACTTTTAGCCCATCTAGGCGATTTATTACGACTCAAAGCCGTGGAGAGGGAACGATATCGACTAATTGAGGAAGAATATGCTGGAAAGAGAAGTATGAAACCTTGACTTATAACTGTAGCTACATGATTTTTAAAAATACTTCTTAAATCTGACCTCCCTTTACATTCATGCATATATATACATAAAAATTCACATCCACATATCTATCTGTTCATTCACTCTAGTAACTATTGCTTTGAAAGCTATGTGAAGTATTAAAATGTACTGTATAGAATTATGGTAAGCTGAAGGAACAAACAAATATTGGATAACAATTCAAAATTTACTTGCTTGTTACAAGTAAATTATTACTTTTAATGTGTTGCATGCCCGCTACACATGCTATGGGGCATAGCATATATTACTGCCATACCAGAACTATTTGGACAAATGCAGTACAGCTTATTTTTTGGGAAAAACCAGTTTGATGCCATAGGAACATTTATATTGATAAACTTGTTTACTGGATAATAAATGTTTTTGAAAGTAAGTCAATATTTACAGAAGACAAGTTGAATTCTTTTGTTAACCAGTTGTGTACCAGTGACATTATCCCACTTATATGCACTTAATAAGCAAAAAGTAGGAAACTATGTTATGTTTTGAAGGTGCTAGTCCTTCTGTGGGGTTTTTGTATACCGGTACCGGTGCTCAGCCTCCCTCTGGTATTATGAAAGGAAAAGGTGGAAGACGCGACTTACAGACAGATAGCAAAGTCAGTTTTCATGCAACTACACAGGACAATCAAGGCGGGGAAAGACCAGTTGAAAGCAAAAGGTGCGTGCTGAATATGAGTGGAGCTGGGTTAATTAGTTTTCAGTATATACATATAGCTTTTAGGTATATATATACAATAACATTATTTAATTTTTTTAGGTATCGGGATTTTGTTAATTAAAAGTTGTCTCATTTGTAATGCACTCAGTTGATGTGTGTCATGATAACTGATACAGTTATTAAATGTTTGCATTATTTATAGACATGTTTTGATCTGCCGATTATAAACTAGCAGGTAAAAGTGATAGATAACATAATCTTGTAAACAAAAATTTGGTGGCAAACAGGTTGCAATAATTGTGCAAAAGTGAATCTCTTAACCTGAGTTAATATCAATGTCAGCTTGGCTTTATTTGTACTTTAGTTAATATTTATTAGTGTATATTATTAAGCTGTTATGCTTTGTTGATTTCAGTTTAAATTTTAGTTCATGCTTTCTATATTTTAATCGCTTTAATTCCACAGCAGTAAAGGTGTAACCATAATATCACCAGATGAGACACAAAAAATATCACAAGCTAAGCGTAAAAACAAGTCACCTATAAGGTTTGCACGGTGTTCATAGTGTGTTTAGTTTGTTAAGCTAGCTCTGCACTTTCCACCTTGTGGTGTTTATGTTTTCTGCCAATGTTTGCACCAATTAAATAGATCAAATAAAAGTCTGGGTTTATCTCCTGAGGTATGGGACAAAACGGGGAGGGGGGGATTTTCAACAAACAAACCACTAACTGGACACCACTGAAGTCCGACATAGTATGCAATATTCTTGCGCATTTCTTTATCTTTTAGCAAACGATTGCGCACATCAATTTCATACTACTTTGAGTAGGTATTCTTATTGTCTTTTCTTCTAATAAAATGCATACATTGCAAATTATGCATTAAACGTAAACTAATAGTATATGTGTAGCATTCTTCTGAGTAATTTATTATTTCTTTATCTTTAATACTGTAACTAAAGGCTTTCAACTTCTCATAGGATATAGCTTGTAGATGCTATAGACTAGATGGAGTATTTTCAAATAGTACATACTTGGGAAAAAAATTCATTCCAACACTTGTGGCATATTATATATTAGTACAAAAAAGGTCATTTAAAATTATAAATTAATAATATATTGAATGTGTACATAACATTATGATGTGCGAATGTTGATTGTTAACTGGGGCTGTGTTTATTATATGCACTTGTTATTACTTATGCCTCTGTGTATGAATGACTTGCACCCACAGTTTGATAGGACATGATAGTACAGATCTGCAAAGATAGACCGAAATATCAGACACATGTCACAATTATCAAACTATGGGTACTTGTTATTACTATATACAGACGATTATAAGTACAATGTAGTTATCACATGGCAAGGTTCACTACATCCAGTAATATGCTTACTAATTCATTTAGTTGAACTTATTATACATAGTTTTAGTACTTGGTACATTGTGTTTATAGTATAGTAATTAAAAAAAAATACACTTAAAGTAGGCAGATAGTAATTTAACATTGCTTGATGTAGCATAAAAATAACATGCTATTTTGAAATTCTTTATTAGTTTTTCTTAGGACAGCATAGTTTCAATATATAAGATTCATTTTCTGTTTTTTTTTCAGGAAACCTTCATTTAAATATTGCTATGAATGTGGACGCTCTGTGGGTGTTAGACTTGCAGCTTGCTCACGCTGTAAGGAAGTTTATTACTGTAGCAAAGCATGTAAACTAAAAGCATGGAATGCAAGGCATAGAGAAGAATGTGTAAGAATAGGAGGTCAGTTCTTAGCTTTTTAAACCTGACTTTAATAGCAGTATAGTTTTTGTTTCGTGCCAGAACAATTTTTTTTGAAGTAGTACTAGTTGAGATACTTCATTACCACTATGCATTTTCAGTATAGATCAGCAAAAACAAATGCACATTGTTGAAGTTGTTAAAAGAATTTGTCCTAACACTTTTACAGTGATTGACATGGTACTATTATCAAAATATTTGCCATTGTCAGTTACCCATGTTCCTAAAACAAAAATACTATTGAACATGTTCTAAAAGCCACCAATATAGAAAGCTGCTGCCTGCAATATCTATGAAAATGAAAAGTTACCTTGCATTTAAGTGTTTTCATTGCTGCATATGATATGTTTATTATTCCTAACAAATTGAGTATTGCCCATGTTATTTGTACCACCAAATATAACATAAAACATCCTTTGAGGAGACATATTTAATATGTTAGTTTTATTCATGGGACAGAAAAGTAGAGAGATATACCAGCACATAGGATGACAAAAAAACTGAATACTTTACTCGGAACTAGCAAAATTAGGATGCAGCATGCTTAAATTTTTTTTTCCCAGTTTCTCAGTATTTTGTATAATTTATATGCAGGACTAAAATTTCATGGTTCAATGTAGAGTTTGGACCCAAAACTAGATATTATTTGTCCTGCCTGACAGCCCCCAGTAATTTTAACTACTTAAAAATATTCTGTGGGTTTGTAAAGCAAAACTAAATGCAAATGCAAAAATACAGCTTCTACTATTTTAATAAAAGCTAAAAATAGACAACCATCTGAAAGCATGTTTTTTTCTGTTCACCCTATAAATAGCATTTTTTGTTGTCAACTTATATAACTAGAGAACAATTAATCCCTTTTAGGCAAATCCAGAAGTCCAAGCCCTAATATTAAAGTAGCAAATAGAGTAGACAGCCCTACACCCACAACCACACTGGATGGCACAGCACCTACAATTAAAAGTCTCACAGATGATAAGAATGCTCAGAAAATAAAGGTAAGCACATATGTTTGTGTTCTATCCTATCCATTTAGGTGGTGTATTTCTGTCCTGGTTTTGCCATCCAAGAAGCCTTGTATATTTGTATCAACGTAATACATCTTTTTATTTCATTCCATTTGCACAAGCAGTTTAGTCATAGTTCACAGTATGACTCTCTAGCATGGCACTGTAAAAACGTGAAAACTTTTTCTGCTTGTGTACTTAGGGTAGACTTTTCTCTGTAGGTTCCGCTCAAGGGAAGAAGTAAAAGTGCAGGAGAGCTAAGAGATAAAGACAGTAAAAATGCAGCTGAACTAAGAGACAAAGATGGTAAAAATGCAGCTCAACTAAGCGCCAAATACAAGCAGCATGCCAGTGCTAGTCAACAAAAAGATAAAAATGAAAAAGATAGAACAAGCATTTATGATAATCCTAAAATGGATAATTATAGTTACAATTAATTTCTGAAAGATTGGATATTCTAAATTTGTTTTGTGTTTTAGTGATCTACTCCTACACATTAACTTGTCAAGTATGTATAATGTAACTAGATATGTATAATGTAACTAGATTATCATAAAGTCAAACAAAGCAAAAATTGCTACAAACAGATGCTGGCAAAACGTTATCAAGTAAAGATATGAAAATAGAATATGTGATATAATATGCCACATGCTTCCTTTTATTGAACTTTTCGTTATTATAATTACAATGAATTATAATACAATTATATACAATAAAGCCCATAACTGTGATTTAAAGTAAACTGCTGATGATTGTTATATCCAGAGAATGTATAAAAAATATTAACTTGAAAACATGTACTCAAATTATAAAGCTGACTTAATTTTCTAGCAATAAGCATGTTGCTCCATGTTTGATGACTAGTCAAGATTATAACATGACTGTGCAGTGTTTGCAATAAATCAGGTCAATGTATTGATCAACAATTTTATTCATTATACATGCTAAATGTAACACTATTCCGTGACTAACTACTAAAATGTAATATAAACAAAGACATATCAGACATTTTTGTAAACAAATATGTGCGCTTAATACATAGTAAATATGAAAAATAGAAAAAATGTCAATACATTCACTGGATTGATTATTTTTAATATATGGTGAAGACTAGAGATTCAAACATTGCAACATCCAACTTTTCAATGAATCTAAATTTCAGTTGCTGGCATTATTCTATCCCATGGGCTATAAAAATGCCTACAGCAGTGAGAGATCAAAAAAAGAATATACAATTCTCTCCCAAGCTGACTAATTATTATGCAAATATGCAATTGCCATCGCACCACCATCTGGTTTTCTTTGACCATTACCATGCTTATAGTATACCTATTTTTTGGTGTATTTATAAGATTTTGCACCGTACTTCTCAACAAATGCTTTGACATCAAATTTTCTTTGGCAGCCTTTATAGTTCATGTAACGAATTTTCCCAAAGACAGGCCTCTCTGCCCAGCCTTGATCATGAATACCACAGATTGACCACATACATCCTTTAAATAAAGTTCTTAATTAAAGTGGCAGTTAAAGAATGCTGGAAAATCCTGTGGTGATTTCCCAGTTGTCATAGCAAGCTAATAAAAGGGCAAACAATTTCAGAGGGTCATGGACATGACACTTTTTCATTCTCCATCCCCATAGAATTGAATGACAATACCCAGTGACGAATAATATCAGTTAGGAAAAATAAGAAACACTGACAGAAAATAAATGTCATAAATCATTTTACTTTTTTTTAAAAAGAACTGTTTTTAAAAACATGTGTTAAAACATGTAACAGGTTTTGAAAAAAAAAATTTCAAGAATTAGTTGCAGTATGTTTTAAAATTAGAATTTTGTTCTTTCTTACCTACATATCCATTTGGATCTCTGCCATCAAGCTGGTATTTGTCATTAATGTAGATAGCTTCTTTCAAAGCAATTTCTGGACTCTCTGTCCATTCTAAAATCTTCTTAGCCCAATACATTCTCAAAAATCCATGCATTTTCCCTTCTTTCACAACTTGCAGCTATAATTGTAAACTAAAAAGATATACTTTCTTAACACTATTTTACAATTACTATGGATCTGCATAACATATATTTTAAAGTTGCCTAAATCTTTTGCATATTACCAAAACTGAATACCATTACTATCCACATGGAAAGCAGGAAATATTTTGACTGCACTCCTGTGTCTGACCACACATAAAGTTATTAAAACGATGAAATCCAAACTCACAAATACAGTGATATGCCTGACAAGCAGAAAGACTAGGAGAAGATGTTAGGCTATCTACTGCTTTTAGTAAATACAACAGAAGGAGCTATAAGCTTTCTTTGGAAGTTCTTATTCTGAACAGCATGGTTATACTAAACAGCTGTTCTGCCTTAAGTCCATTAACCAAATATTAACAAAACTCAGTTTGGCTAACTAGAATTCCTAGAGAAATAGCTTTTCTGTGAAACTTCTTATTTTGAATAGAATAATTATATTAGATAGCTGTCAATTAAAGCACACATTAACAAATTAAATGACAGCCTGTATTAAACGCAACAATAAGTAAGTTTACAGTACCTGTGCAGCATTCCATAAGTCATCATGAGTCTTGCCTTCTTCTAGTTCTTGTCTAGTGTACAAATACTCTCTTTTATCTTTAGCATGGAGACCGAGTGAAGTCTTGGCCCAGTCATATGCGCCTTAAATGTAGTACATGTAGAGGTTGTTTTAAAAAAATAACTACTATATCCCTTATAGAAAATTGCAAAGCTATAGCAAATGCACTTAATAATTTAGTTATCTTGGAAAGTAAACATAGTCAGGGGCGGATACAGAGCACAATTGTGGCAGGTTTCGAAATTAGTGTTATTTTTTCCCACTATGTGGCGCTTCTATTATTGCGTCTTTAAAATACAAGTATGTTCAAATTATGAAACATAACATAAAAGAAAGTTACAGAAATCATGACTTAAAATCGGCGATATGTATATATTAAATGATCGAGAGCTGAAATGTCACTACTTGTTCTCTGCATTAACGTCTCGGAAATAATGTTCACTTCTAAGCAGTGGATTTTTTTCATTTTAACAATCGTGTTGGAGATTTAGTACAACAATGACACAATCTGAATTTTATTGTTTAATCAGTAATCACACCTCCATATTATAATTTTAATCCGGACCAGCATTGGTTAAAGTATTACGTTTTCAATAATCTTGCCGTGGTTGATTAGGCTAACAAAGAAAATAATGGATTAAAGATGATGTAGGTTTGTTGAACACATGGGGTAGGAACACTCATTATATAATTAACATATTTTAGCTGGTGCATATACATTCAAATAAGTTAATCCAAGCTCATACGATTACAGCATAGAGGAACAAAGCAACCGCTTCTAGCCTAGGAAAAAGGTCAGGAAATCGTGACCGTTTTCGAAACAACTGTTAACATGATTTTTATAGGGTTTTCTACGAATTTTTTCCCCAGAAATTTCGTGACCGTGTTCCAGAAAACGGTGGAAATCCCCATGTATCCGTGCCTGACGTAGTTGATGTAATAGAAAACGATGCACCGACATTTGAATAAGTTTTATCTATCGAAACATGGAGAAATAAGTAAGGGATATTAACATGTTTACCAAGGTTTATTGAAAACAACTTCCTAAGCATGACACATCATGAAGCTTCACCACAATGATGAATAAGTTTTCGGTATCATAATGGTTACCATACAATAGATGGCATGGTCATAAACATGCATACAGTCCCCTACAGTATGTAAATCATTACTATAACATACAATACTGGTATAATCTGGACTTTAAGAACCTACTTGAAATAACTACTTTTCCCGTTGTTCGACCCACCTTTTATGGAATCATAGTTGTCATTGTAGAAACAGAAGTTGTCTGCCAATTCCCTCCTTATAACAGCTTCTTCTACATAGGCATCAACACTTTCTTTATATTTACTACGATGCTGGGAAACAGTTAATATGCAACGTTGAATTGATATTTGACCTGTAAATTAACTGGTACCATAGCACTAATGATTTAATTCAAAAAAATATTGCAGTACTATGCTCTTGCACCACAGAAATAATTGGAAAAACTAAAATACCATGACATGCTTATATACACAAGGAACACTTTTAATGATAATATGAATACTATCAGTTGAGCTGCAGTTAGGTAAAATCCTGATATTGAATTAGACCAGATTTTGAAGAACAAACTGCTGATTGAGTTCTACAAAAAAAGTCGCTCAACAGCTTATACTTATTGTTCATTAACCGATTTAAAAAAAGAGAAAACGTACCAAAATGAATCCAGGGAGATAGGTTACTCAGTGCATTCTTGTTTGGATTGTTCCTATCAGTCACAAAATTTTTGAGTCTTTCATAAATAAACGTTTCAAGCATTTTCAGACCAGCAGAAGTGCCTGCCTTTGCCCAACTTACTTCTGGTATAGCTCTATCTATTTGTAAGCTGTCAAGAGCTGCTTTCCAATTCACAGTCTATAGTACATTTAATACAATTATTATTTTTATAGTAATATAATTACTATGAAACATGTTCAGTCAAGGAAAATTCTAGGAATATTAAATTTAAGTATTTATCACTACTATATAGTAATCAAATACATGTAAGAGCTATCAAAACTTTTAAGAAACAGCTAATAGTGCATTTTCAGATATATTACGGTAATACATTTTCAATAACTTGCAGATAGTCGGATCGAACACGTGGAGAAGGTAGTATATTATACAGTATATACAGGTAAAACAGTGCTTTTACTTTTAATTATTAAATTCTTTCAATTATTTTTACAATATGCAATCAGTAGCAGCTACAAATTAGATGTATAATTCTATAAATCAAAAATACCTCAGGTGCTGTTAATGCTATGTGTGGATGCTTGAGCACAGGAGGCATTTCAGTAAGATAACCATGTTTTCCTGTTAGCTGGTTATGGATTTTGTTTCTAATTGTACGAGCACCATATTCCAGTTTTGGAGAAGCTTCCCAGCATGGTACAATATTATGAGCATCAACCTGTCAAAAGAAACAAGGTTTCGACATTTTCAAGATACCCCATTTTGAAGTAACCAGTGTATTAATACTTCTGCAACATAATGAGAAAATATCAAGTCCCTGCACTATTTGGCTTAAATAGTGATAATGAGGTACGCGCCTGAATAATTATTGAAAGCCTATTTGATTTTACATATCAGTGTCTTTTTGTAACAACTATGATAATATGAACAATGGGCCACAATTGC
The DNA here is from genome assembly GCA_028565635.1 of Phoronis ovalis. NCBI lineage: Eukaryota > Metazoa > Phoronida > Phoronidae > Phoronis > Phoronis ovalis. Next base: position 1,318 of record JAOXYB010019239.1, on the reverse strand, counting down.
AGATTAGCAGTATCCCAAGTGACAAAATAGTACCTGCATAGTACAGTCAGTTAAAGACTGTAAGTTATATTTCAGTTTTGAAAAATAAGTAAACAAGTCTATGGCATGAACACCATATCAAAATGCCTCTTTTAACATTGAGTCCAAATTGAAATTAAAATTTTGTAGGTTAAATGTAGTGTAGTAAATCATAAATGTTTGAAAAGTTGTATTCTGTTAAAAAGATGATGCTATGATGATCTCTAAAGATGTTTAAAAGGAGGTAAAACGAAATAAGAGTTTTTTAAGATAGGCATTGCAAAAAAAGATTGAGGACTGGGAACAATTTCAAAGTTTGAATCTGCACTTATAAAAATGTACAGCTAAAACTGTATACTTACGATCCATTTATTGTTAGATTTTCATAAGGATACGATACACACAAGTTTTTATTATAAACAGTATTATAAATAATTTTATAGTATTTGCAGGATTCTTGAATATCTAATTATTTTTTCATGTTCAATAATTTATTATCTCTTTTACTACTGAACAAAATTAGTGTGTCCTAGTACGGTCTCGATACTGCTTCCAAAAGGTTTGCATATTTAAAAATATATATCAATATACAACACAATACTTCCCCATCACACAAATTAATCATTACTGTATTATGAATATTCTCCTAAAATAAACCTATAACTAAATGTAGTAATGACTCATGAACACCTTTTTCCAGATTAGACATCAATAATTTATACCAGAGAATTCCGAATAAGGCTATATATTCAAAATACAGTTACATCAAGAAATATATGTCGCAACAAAAAACTGAAAAATATAAAATATTGATTAAACATAAAGGCTGTTGGTTTTGAGTTGAAAAACTTGAAATTTGAAATGTAATTTGAGCTAAACCTAAAAAAATGAGGTCATCGTTCGCAGTCCAAATGATATTTTTTATGTCTATATCAAATTTCTATTTGCCACAACAAAAAAATGAAAAACATCAACTTACATTCAAATGACACATCACTAAATTGCCAGCATCACACCATAAAGAACCTTTATAATAATAATAGTTTTTTGTCACAGTAACATATATTTAACAAGACATTTGTCATGTCTAATGCCCATCCAATGTGTAGGATATTTGTTTAACATCACTGTTTTTTTACATGAGAAAAGAATATAATACTTCATGCATTCTAATCTGGTTTATCATTGTGGGATACTCTTAATCAAAATGACTGTTTCTGCTATCTGATGCGTTACCCCTGGGGAGAACTAACCATATTTTTTAGATGGGTATGTGCAGCCAAACTCAAAATATCCTCCC
>JAOXYB010019217.1:0-17913 GCA_028565635.1 Phoronis ovalis | reverse complement strand
ATATATGTAAAAGTCATAAACGAAAAGAGAACATTTTATATTGTATGTGTACATTATATTGCCATGGCAACCGTTTGCATTAGAACGTATGAAAAAAAAGAAATCGCTTGCATCGTTCTTAAGATATAACCAAATCAATAGGGTAGACTATTTTTTAGCTGTATAACAATAGGCGTTACGCTGCAATAGGCAGTACCGTGCTCGGTATCATATACCACTATATACCACCCTCTTTGGAAATATGTTGGTAGTCTTGTACTCAATACATAGGCAGGTATCCCGGAAGACGTTTCGTAATATTTCTTCCGTCCATCCTTGTTTGTATCTGTTGGTAAACGTAGATCTCATCCTAACGAGAAATTCCTCGTCATTGACGCTAAGTTTATAGCGATAAGAACATTTGGATCTTTTAGCGTATAGATTCTTCTAGGCTTTTCTGTTGTTAGAGGATGTTATTGAATACAACGGTGTTTGCATTGGCGCGGTATCATATCAGACAACTTATCTCAACGTGTTATTAGCCGTGAAATACTTGTTCATTTTCTTCGATCGTTCGATTCTACCTCTGCACGACTGAAGCCTTCTTAACGCTATTGGTACAGTAAAAAAGAGCGAACGTTTTTATCGACGAGATAACTCTGAAATTTACGATTCGTAAACTCCGTTCCTTGATCGTTTTGAAATTTATCGGGTTGTTTCCCTTCATTCACGATACCTCAAAAGGCTGCCAATATGTGCTCGGCGGATTTAGGCATGATAGGAAGCGGCCAGGCGTATAAGCGTATTTACGTATGTACGATCTCTAGTAACGGTCTAGTTAATTATTTTTTGTTACGGGTTGATATATCTTACTTCCTGATTATTTATACAAGACATCTACGAAAAGTTGTTGAAGAAATAAAAATGATGCTTGTAAAACGACTCTTTATTTTAAATATTTAAAAATGCATCCTGTAATGCTAAAGTTATATATGGTACAATTTAAAATTACTAAAAAGTAAAATATTTACTCTAAAATGTAAAAATATCATTTTATAAAATGGAAATCAAAAGTATCATAGAATTACTTCAGTCTGTAGAACTATTCCAAATTGACCTGCTTTTTTAAATGTGTCAACTATGAAACTATACAACTTATAATGTGTCTTATTTCACTTCGCCGTCCCCTTTGCAGCTTGTCTTGCATTTCTTCTTTTTCCTTATTGTTTTCTTTGTGCCTCTGTATAGCTCATCAATGTCGTCATCAATCTTCTTCCCAATTATCTTAGCTGGTTGCATATATTCGTGTCTCATATCTTCCACTTGTTCTATTTCTGTGGCTATGGACTCAAAGACATCAAATGTTGCTTGTGAATTATCCATTTCCAAGGCATGTTTGTTCTGATCACCCTGGCCTGCGTCTGATTCAACGCAAGTAAAACTAACAGTTGCCAGTTCTCCATTTTTTGGAGTCTTTCTTGCTGTTTTTCTAGTTTTTACCTAAGGATACAAAAAAATATTCATCAATAGTCGCAAGAAAACTCGATCTGATACGCAGCTCAGATTTATGTAGACATAATGTGGTACAGGTATGCAAGCATTGACTACCGTACTGATTATACACATAAGCCACGAATTCATCTTCGCTTTGACTTAATCCTTATATTTGCAAGTCTAAAGTTAACTGTGATAGGATGATCTTTACAGCCACCACTTCTAAACAAAGCTCCCTTTTAAATGCCTCATAAGCAAAGAACTACATATAGTAGGGAAAATTCTGTCTTGTCTTGGGACAATATTTACATAATTATGAGATCAAAAAATAAAGAATGAAATTGCTTGTATTTTAACATTTTACCTTCTGTTTTGATATCTGCTGCATCTTTGATCCTCTTTTGCCTTTGACACCGGTACTAACATGATCATCCTGTCGGATTTCGTTGTTGACATCTAACTTTGGTATCTTGTTCTGGTCAATCACAGGATCTACATTTTTTTTAACTACAAGGAAATACAACACACTTTTTTATTCATTAACTTACGAGTAGCAGAATGACTAGAACGTCTGCTTAGTGAAGTTTTCACATAAAGAAAACAGTCGTAAACAACAAAATGATGACATCTGTTTGCTTACTTTTAAACGAACATTCTAATGGTGCCATTTTGACAAGACATTCTTCTGATTCACATTCTTTGTGTGCCGCCTTTGCAGCTTCAACAATAGCGTTCTTCATTGCTGGTTTTTGATGCATGATTCTTTTGTTCGATTTCGGTTCTTTGATAGTCTTTGGCTGTTCTGGGGCATTTGAAGAAACTCCACATCCTGGAGTACAGTCTGAAAATTTAATTAATATGAATTCAGGGAATGTGAGCTTTGTGACAACTTTTACACGTCTTTCTACCTGATAATTGTCTTACTGTCTTAGTTTATACTTAGTTTTTCGTGAATATTAAACAGCTGTTCCGTTTTGAACCCGTGAACAGCTACACTTCAGTACAATGATGAAAGACTGAAATATGTTACTAATAGCTCACTGTAAAGTTTCAGTTTTGTCGTGACGTAATCATTATATACTACACAAAAAGCAGCACGCACCGTGTCCAGTCTCTTTGCTTGTCAAGATCTCCAGTTTTTGGTTTTTACTGCAAAGATCGGTAGGAATCATTTTAGACCCTTCTGACTTAGGCTTGTCCATTATATCTGAGTTGACCGCACTTGTCTGTGATGAAATAATTTTAGTGACGACATCTTTTGCAGGAACAATATCTTCGACTTCTTCCCAGTTTAACGCTTTGTTCTCCTTATTTATTTGAATAACAGCAGCATTTAATGTTTGAAGAAAACTTGTGTCGGTTTGTGTCTCACGTACATTTGTATGAGCTTGCTGAAGTTTTTGGTTTGTCGTCAAAATTTTTGGTGTTTCAACACTTGTTGCTACGTTGCAACCACTTTTGGCTGCGTTCTGACCTTTTTCATAATCTGTACGGTTGCTGATCATGAAACCTGACACAAGAGCCGACGTAAAACTAATAGCATCTGGTAATTTAAAAGTAGAATATTGAATTGCCCTTTGCTTCTTCTTAATCTTCCATGTTAAGAAAAAAACCTGGTCAATTGTCCCTGTATATTTGTCCCAATCCTCTTTGGTTCCGTGATGTCTTTTTAAAATATCGACCATTACTGATGCTTTTTCGCAGACGCTGAGTGCGTCCAACATTTTCAGCCAATCTTGTTTATACCTTTTGAAAACATAACTGGACATATCGGTAAGATGAGAAACAACTTGTTTGCAGGTTTCCGATTCTGATAAACATGAACTAGATTTATACAATGTACCTTTTCTTCTTAATAATACTTCATCTTGTTCTGTTCTGATCACTGTCAGGTTATGGTCTGGCTGACTTGCTCCTATATCAGGCGTATCCTGTGCAGCGTTTATATGATCCTGTTCAGTACTCGCTGCTGAAGCTGCTGCTGTACAACTTTCCACAAGGTTATGATCGATTTTAAAAATCATTAATTCATTTACGGGGCCTTCTATATGATTCTTATATGCGTCTTGTTGTTCCAAAATGTTTCCTTCAAGCGGAAACTGCACATTACTGTCATATGCCATGTTTCCATCAGTAAAGTTTACACTATTCGACCAAGATTTACCTTCGCTAGCGCTATGGTTGTTATCTAGACTTCTTTGAATGGTACACCAATTATCACCATGACTTTCCTCTTGCTGTTCTGTTATTTCTTTGTGATGAATACCTTGTTGACTATAATTTTGAATAGGCACAGGCTCTGTCCTTGGCGGAGAATAGACCTGAACGGTTGATATATAACTCAATGTTCTAGTCTTCTCCGTGTTATCAACCAGTCCTATTTTTGAGACAGGTTTTAATGTTTCACTGGACTTTAAGTTCTCTTTGAACATACTTGTTTTTTCAATTTTTGTTTCTACCGATTTAGCTGATTGTTCGTTTGCCTTGTCCCAGTGGGTTATTAAGAAAATATTTTGTGTTGCAGTATTCCTGTTGCTTGTTCCTGTCTGCTTTATATTATTTTCCGTATCATCTGGGACAGTGAGAAGATTGCATCTATTACTGACTTCGTTGTTCAAACTATTGCTCATTGGTTCTGCTGCAAGCTTAGTAGTTGTTACGTTGGCACATTCAATAAGTATGTTAGGGCTACCTAAACTTATTTGACATGTTCTTCTGTCATTGCGTGTACAATTTAAATCAAGCGCTGAAGTTGGTCCTATTTCTGGCCTCTCAACGTCAACTTTGCTGGTATTAGAGCAAGATTTATTACCAAGTGTTAACCAGGATTTTGCTGACGAAAGAAGGCTCTGTATTGTTGATGGATGCTTTAAGCTTTTTTTGGAGCAATTATTAGCGTGTTGCATACTGAGGTACTGCTGTTTATAATGCTGTTTATAAAGCTCAGTAGAATCTAAGTATCTCTTTTTCGTATCTACCCTACCGCTTCTGTTTGGTTTAATACCGCTGTACAGCAAAGGTGATGATTTCGTCCCTCTCACTATTAATGTGTTACATATATATGTTTGATCAGACATCGAATTTCCATTTGCTTTACCAATACTAACTGACTCGGGTGCTGTATCAAGCGAATTATGACAATTCAGTGATTCAGTAAATTCTTCAGTTCCTACCCGAGTCGAGGCTATACAATTATCGTTATCTGGTGTTGCTCCGTTTGTAGTTGGCAAACGGAGTGAAATCGTTGAATAAGAATCTGATGGCATTGTGAATTGATCAAATTGTTGATTGAAAGTTGCATTTTGTAAGACTTTGTCCGGCTTAGGTATCATGCGGATTTGATCCTACAGCAAAAAAAATAACATGAAGAATGTCTGAGAGATTAATATATTTTAACTACCAGTCAACAAAAAGAGCATTTTATATTAAAGCAGAGCTACTATTGATTTATTGTCACGTAATATCGCGGAGCATCTATAATGTGTATTCAGAAAACACCTAGACTTATATTGCAGATTTTATTTTACTACTTCATTCAAAATTCGGTAAACATCGGCAGAATTCCATGCTATTCATAGGTACTAGATCGAAACGCCTGGAGACACTTGCGGACTTGTTCAAGAGCAACTGTAAAAGAAATTCCTTCATCGAGGAGTCACTTGTCATTTTCTTTTGTTTTCTTAGAGATACACGCCTGATTGACAATGTCCCCCCGGATACTAACTTTGTACTTGCTATATAATAATTGTCACACTTTTAGAAATTTCGCTCTAGTGACTATCAATAACATTGAGAAGTAGGCACGTAGGTAATATTATGCATTTACTTCTACAAAATTCCTCTTAAATACTACATTACATGTACTTTCGGTAAGTTAATCTGATGAGAATGTACCTGATTTTCGGTAATTTCCATTTCATTCTCACCCACATTCTGTCCATGATGTTCATTGCTTGATAATAACGTCAAGTTTAGCTGGGAGCGGAGTACCCCGTTGAGTATTTGCAGTTTCTCGTCGATTAGCGCGAAGAGTCTAATTTCCACTTGGCGCGGTAGACCACGCAGGCATTTATCAACATATTCTGAATGATCTTTTGCAAGTAGTGGTAGCTTAGTGTTTTCCAACACTAGAAGACGGCGTTTCAGTCCAATAGTTGCAAGAAGATTAGAGAGAAACAGACCCGTACCTAAAAGTGATCACATTATTGCTTGGATTATTATGATATAAGAGATCCAATTGAATCAGCATCAAATTTCGCTCAATTCTGACTATTTTGGTTCCCACTAACATATTTCCTGCTGTCTCAAGTTTTCTTAAACTATCAAGAACTTTCTTGTTTTTTTGCATTTTTAGTTTAGGAAAGGTGGGTTTTTCTCAATTTAGTTCAGGAGAGGAATGGGTTTTGATAGTGAGGACTGATCCTTCCAGTATCAAGAAACGGAAAACTAACGCGGATGGATTTATTTAGACTGCATCCAACGATCTCTTTATTCAGAAAAGAATAATTTTTAAAAGTTTGGGAAACAAGACGTTAATTCTTGTGAGATCGGAAACCCCAGTTTTATGAGACAATACAATAAGCTTTCTCCAGTACGGTGACAGACGCATGCATGTACTTTTCTACAAAAAGCCATAAAACGATAGGCGTAACTGTACACAACTTTATTTTGCTTCACTTACCCTCTTTATAAGTTATCCTCACGTCTTGGCATAGGTTTAGAATTATTATTTCTGGCGGTGCATCATAGCAAACAAAAAGGTCATTTCCTATGCGACAGATAACCCAACCAATATATTCCTCAAACCGAATACCTGTTCTAAGAAGAGCCGGTACCTGGTAGTGTAGTACCCATTGAACTTCAATATCATCAAGATTAAAGTCATTGCTCTCAAGTTTGTATTTGAGACTTTCATATTTTTCTCCCAGTTCTACACTGTTCAGAGTATCTTTACATAATCCTAACTCGTCTTCCTGCCCTAGTCCATGGGTGCTAACACATGCACTGATAGAGCGGAATATTGAGTCCCACACGCGATGCATCCAGTCGACTAACCACATGTCATTAAAAAAGAGATGTGCTTGAAAGATGGTGGTAGCTGTATGTTTTAAAAATACGTTATTCACAACATTCATGGAGCGTTGTACGTCAAATTTATCGCTACCACGTTCCACTGTAAGGCAAGCCATGCAAACAGGACATGACAGCGCCGAAAATTTTTGAGTTATTGAAAATGTCCATCACTGATAAAGATATCTATGTTTTTTTGTTGTAGAATTAATTTTAAAATAGTATGAAAAAAGTGAAACCTCAAGGCGAGCTCAGATACTTGTATTGACTTCCCAACTGCATAAAATCACATGTTCTTGTTTAACGTTTCTGTCTTTTAGTTAATGACATCGCGTATTAAGCATCACGATTCACGAGCGCTGCTGTTGAAGCAATCCATGATATTTGTAAGATACGTTTATGGCTGCTGAGATTATTTTATTCTTATTCAATGAATACCATTTTCTGTGAGTGGCAGAAAAAATCATGGAATAATTTGAAAATTTTAAGGAGAAAATCTCTGTGCAAATTTAAAAACAGGTTTTTCCGCAATAACGTTTAATTCTAAGTTTGATCAAATAAAACATTTCAATTTCAAGCGTGTTTTTTAATAGGGCAATAAAATTCTATATCATTTTCATTGTATTAGTCGCAGAGTAATAAGTTACACTAATTGAACGACAAATTACATGTCTCATCCGCGCTAAAACATAATAAAAATATTTGATTGGTTCTGATAAAGGTGTTTTTATAACAAAAAAACATATACAAATTAAATAGATTTATAGAATCATCTACAAAAATGTGTAAACGCGTATTTTATATGGGGACACCTTCTACTCAAGATAGGACTCTATTAGACAGAAAAAGTCTAACGAGGTCATATCAGCCAGAGAGAAAGTTTTAAAGTTAATTTGATGATTTCTGATCATAAATAAAGTATATGTTAAATTAATTTTAATCTTGCATTGGATGCCATAGCAAGTATACAGCACTTGAATTATATTTATTTTCCATTAATCTGCAGTCTAAATAAATTCTCTGTACCGTCTCATCAAATTCGTCTGAGCTTAACCACAATCCGTTAAATGGGAAGGTACGGGACACTAACAGATGGGTTTTCAAGTCTTCAAGTGCATTACTTCTTAGAGACTACAATGTCTATACAAGAAGTTTGACCTTGACAAATATAGGTGCTTTCAAAATAACAACAACAACAGTAAACATAATAAGGGATAAAATAGTGCACTGTGCAATCTAAAAACAAGATGTTGTCATCTACATCTTTATAGTGGTAAGGTAGTATCTCTCTAATGATGACTTGAAGATATCTAATGTGGTTGCCATTACAATGTCTTTTGGCAGCGAGTTCCATTGTATGATGGATCTGGGGTAGAAGGAATACTTGTACGAGTCTATTGCTGTGGATAGTTGATTTAGTTTATACGGATGATTACTTCTAGTTGGCACATTTGAGTGGGTAATTTCTGTAGGCATAGATATATCAAGCAATTTGATGTAGACTTGTGTAGAAGAAGATTTGATCTTTCATTTCTCTTCGACTTTAAAATTTCATCTAATTGTTCTCTTTCAGTAGATTTGAAACACTTCCTCCATATTTGTTGTTGACAAATCTTACACAGGCATTTTGAATCTTTTGTAATTTAAGTTTACTGGAAATTGTATAGGGAAACCATGCACATGTAGCATATTCTGATTCCGGTTGGATGAGAGTATTGTATGCAAGATTTTTAACTTTATGTGAGCACTGGCATAAATTTCTGCGTAGTAGTCCTAATACTCTTGATGCTTTCGAGAAGTGTTTTGTCCACGATAAATCTTCACTAATAGTAACACCAAGATAGTCATGAGATGGATTTTCCGTCGAGAGTGCATTCGTAGTTGGACTTTTTAGATTTCTTGGTAATGGTTATTAAGAAGTATTTCTTGACATTGAAGTAGATTTGGTTCGACTTTTTATTCAGACTGTTCAATATCTATCATTATAATCTGGGAAACATGAGCATCCGATAAATGTTACCTTACTTTATGATTTATTTGAGCGTGATGAGGTACCCATAAGGGGCATTCACACAACTGTCTCGGAATTATGTTCCTTGCCCTTTTGTTCACAGGTGTGAATTTCCTTAGTGGGTGCCTCATCACGCTCCGATGATTCAAGAAGTAGGCAAACATCTATCGGACACTTATGTTTTACCGACTATAATGTTGAGTGTGCGAAACTGACATGTGTTGACAAATTCAATATGTGATTCTAGAACTTCCGCCAAATACCCGAAAGATTAAAAGTATGTCCCTCGAGGAAACAATTATTTGTTTTATGTTTAAAACCCAGGTACGTTTGCTAAGAATGTAACCGTGTTTTTTTATTTACAGCTGGCATTAACCGATGCCGACAGTGCAAATGATTATCGATTGTAATATTTTCCTTATTGTAGCCACGGACAAAAGACCATGTAAAATGTTACCTTAGTAGAGTTACTCGAATTAAATTATAATTTGAAATTAAAGATATGATCATTTTGAGGTGCAGCATCTGACTTCTGATACAAGAAGAGCACTGGATCTGGCCTATATAAGTATATCATTGCACGAGGCTTTGTATAATTTCAATCACAAGTTGGAACTTACTTGATTATCAAATTATTTTGTAACACGACTATGAACTTTTACTCTTAATGACCTTGATGGAACCTCTAATATAAATATCCGGAGCCATCTTTTTTTGATTAGATATGCGCCATCTGGTGGTGACTTGTGATCCTGTCAAGCAGCCTGCTGTCAAGTAAGCTTGCGTTTTTCTCAGACATGCTGCAAATCTTAAGGTAAAATGGTACATTTTGTTGAGCGTTGCTCCATAACTTTTAGTGAAGATAATATTTTGTATTATGAGGATAATTACTTAAAATATTCGAAACAACAACTGAACATACGCCGAGTGTGACTGATCTGTGATGTTGAAGTGTATGCACCGTTGTATGCACACGATGTGTTAAAGAATAGATGTAATAAAGATGAACTGCTTGATATACATTAGTAAGGTTGCTATCAGGATGATTGAAATAATTCACCTAAATATATAGGGTTTCATCTTATCTGTTACAGATACCTGTGCGCAGATGGTTAATTCCTTTCGAAGCATTTTTTGTAGTTTAAAATAAGTTGCTTCAAATAACGATATGACATTTTATTATTTTTTTATCAAAACGATCATCACGAGTTACACATAATAAGCTTATTTATATACCAGCAGTTTTGATAGTTAAACACTACTAACTTAGTTCATATATAGTTACATTTAATTAACTAGGGAAAATAATAAAGCTGTCTTTGTCATCAGACACAAGAGGACGATTTTATTGGTGCAGGTGTAGTGAAGCGGTCGATTTTTATTGTAGTCTAAAGTTTCTGTCGATTCAGATTAACCGTGTTTCACCTTTCACTGAGTGAATATTCCTGATATAAAATACTTTAATACACCTGAGACATATTTTTTTTAATTTCCAGTACCTATTTTTTAAATTTCCATTTTACTTTTCGTACTGCTTTTTTTTTTTACTAAATTCACCGTATACATGCTACAAAACCAGACAGCAAGGAAAGGCAAAATCATTATTGTCATCATGGCGGCATAACTTAAAGAGTAGGATTAGAGTGCTGAAGGTCATTTGGCATTAGGACAAATTAGGTAGTGCCGCAGTCCAGGCGTCATAGTCTAGAATCAGTTTCCTATCTTATATACTACAATTTTTCTTTTTCATTGCGCTGACATTTTTACTTAAGTGGGTGAGAAATTAAATCAATTATTAGTTTTTAAAGTGAAATTTACCAAAATTTGACGGCATTACTTGAATTAGGGTAAATGTACGGATTCTCAAAGTCTTCAAAATTGGGTGGTCGAGCCAGCATAAAAAATTAAATGGGAGTAGGCTACATAATAATTTTCACCTATCACCAAGTTTTTTTTTGCGAAATTGGAATCTTTTGTGATGATTTATGTTACTGTTAAAGTGGATGGGAAAATCAATTGTGGAGTTTAATCATTTAAAATCTTCGTTAAAATTGACAACTGTTGCTGCTATGGATAAGCTTCAGTTTATGTAGAAACATAGTTAAGAAAACATCACAAGGTTTTACCTTTGCATTCATGACTGAAACTATTAAAAAGAATTTATCACGAATTTGTGACAACTGGGATAGCCGCAATAATTACGGAAGTGCTCAACCAACTCTGTAGGTATTATTTATCAATAAGAAAATGGCATATTTTAAAAGGTCTTTAGGAAACTTCTTCAAAATAACATCACTACAATAAAAATTAGAAAAGTATCTAGTGAAAACTGATATCTTCGGAGTGGCCCAGGTATAAAAAAAAATAAATAGTATAATTGGTGTTAAATGAAACAAGCAGAGCATCCGAAATTGACAACTGGAATTGTTACTAATTATGTATGAGCATAATTGTATGAAAAGCATGCGTGAACAAGAATGAATGAATACTTTTATTTCAAATTCTTTTCTCAGGCATATTTTAAAAATGTCATTGTTTATTATTTATACAGATAAGTACGAAAATAACATTAATTACGTCATTATCATTGTGTGACGTAGTTATACATTAACTAAAGCGGTCTCCTCTTATTTAGTTTTATCATCTATTATTAAATGCACAACCAGTTAGTTTTCCAAGTATGATTTTTCTAAAGGCATTCCTAAAATCTGGACTAAAGATAGTGTAAATTATTGGATTTAAAAGACTATTAGAATATCCTAGCCATCCGATGATCGACATAAGAGTAGCCGGATAGGCGCAGTGATCGCCACAGAATGGTCTAACAACTGCAACCACAAAGAAAGGAAACCAACAAAAGCAAAAACACCCAGTTATAATAGCTAATGTTCTGGCGGCTTTTCTTTCGCGTTTTTGTTCAAGTTTGTCCCTATGTGCACGATCTTTGCTAGTTTTCTTTATTTTTGGTTTCTTTACAGAAAAATCTATGTTGACGCTTTGCGTAGGTGATGGCTGCGTTGATGTGGGAGTTCTTGTGTTCCCATTTGTGTCATGATGAGAAAGTAACGATCCGTTACTCACAACACTTTCTGGCACACTCTCACAACTTCCGTTTTTATGGCCATTCTGTTTTAAAGCCGACATAATAGGCAAGTGCATTGTTTCACCTTCTGTGGTAACAAGTGTTGCGTTTTCTGGACAATAGCGGACTTTATTGCGGAAACCGTTTTTCCTAATTCTTGATCGAGCGGCTCTCCATATTTTATAGTAAATTATTAGCATACCCACGAGTGGTAAATAAAATGCGCCCAGTGTTGAAAAGATGGTATATGACCAATCTTGAGAAATAAGGCACTGCCCTGTTATATCCACATTGTTATCGGTATCCTTCCATCCGAAAACAGGAGGCAACGAAATACAAATTGAAACAATCCACACTATAGCTATCATGATTCTCATTCTTTTGGCTGTTCTCCTACGTATATAATCTATACTTGTCACCGCCCAGTAGCGATCCACTGCTATAGCTACTAAATGTAAAATACTGGCGGTGCACAACAGTACGTCCAAAGATATAAAAAAATCGCAGACTTCCTGTCCAAGGAACCAGTACTTGCTTATTTCATTCACCACAACTAGAGGCATAACACATACGGCTACACCTAAGTCAGTGAACGCCAAACTCATTATTAGATAGTTAGCGACACCGTGCAGATTTTTTTCTAGTACGATGGCGGCAATGACCAAAACGTTCCCAATTATTGTAGCAAGAATCAACAGTCCTAAAATAGAGCTTGACACTATTAAATGATCCCAACTGTACGGTTCAAGCCCATACGTCTTAGACCCATTGTCAGTGGTATTTGTTTCCGTGGACAAATTATAGAATTCACCAATCCATGAATCAATGTTGTATATATCCACTTGTGTTGGTAATGTGTTATTGCTTGAGAAAATTGCGTAACTATTATTATGCTGTGTATTAAAATTTTGGTTACCATCTTGAAAATGAACATTATTTCCATCGAAAGTTCTGTTGTACTGTCCAGCGCTTGTAGCTACGTCTGGTACTGACGCGACTGTAACGTCTTGTATTAACATATGTGCTGTAGTACTCATAATGCCTTCAGAGAGACTGAAACTGCTTGTTAGTCGTTTCGATCACTAAACCTGAAAAACAGTAAGAGTGTATTGTTAAAATGACAATAGCAAGTGGCCAGAAATCCTTCCAACGTACCCCCAATCATTTACCTTCTGAAGCACTAATAAATTATTACATTTTATTTTTATGTAAAATAAATCTCTTAGAAAGCTATTTTTGGTTACAAAAATAAGAACGGAAATACTAAGATTTATATAAAATATCCCTTATTCATCTCGTCTAACTTGACTACTAATAAAATTGATTTTAACTTCATTTTTAGCATTGGCTCTTAATCTGTAAAGTGACAGAAATGTATTCAGTTGCGTTTATCTGACTGTAGCACTCTTGGATAACTTTGGCAATCGTACGCTTGTTTTAATCTAGGATATATATAAAACTTTGTAACTTCTGTAAATTTAATATACTCCGTTTTTATGAAGACAAATTACGTCTATTATTGGTTGACACGAAATAAGGGAATAGTTTTAAAATCCAATATATGTATACGCTAATATACTCTATGCAATATGTTCTGACCACCTTTGATATGTAATAGAATAATATATTTTGTTTTCATTAAATACGAAATAACCTCTGTCCGTTTCCCTCAGTGATTCTTCAGCCGTGATCTTCAGTGATAGCAGTGTTTGCGTGTTGTTTCAAAAAATACCATGTTAACAGTATATAGACGATGCCAAAAATATTACATTATCTAATTAATTGGCTCAGCTAATATTCGATGATGGGTCACATGCACAAATGCTTATATTTGCTGCGTTGAATTAAAATTTCAGTCCGAATATTTAGTCTTGCATTGTATCCTAAGTTACATACAATGTGAATGTGCAGATGTTTCATGCGCCATAAATCACGACATATTAAGAATGAAATTAAAGCAGAAACGCTTTTTATCGAACTATGCAACTCTTTAAAAGAACTTAAACTCCAGCACCCATTGTAAATGTTGTTTTGTTGCAGTCGTCAAGCAAGAAAATACATTTTAGTCCGATGTTTTGTACGTCGCACCCATTTATTTTATGATACCTAGTTTATAGCGAGTTCTGCCTTGTTGAAATGGTACGCAAGCTGTTTCTGTCAACTATATAAATAAGATGATATCATATCAGAGCGTAATTTTAATACGGGGTAATTTATTAACGTCTTTTCCTGCATGGCTGTTCCAGTTTCCTCCCTATTACCACAAGCATAAACCAAGCATACATTCAATATAAATTATAACAATTTACGAAAAGTAAAAATAATTGTTTTGTTTAGAATTTTTGATGTGATATAGTATAATACATGTACTAGATAATTTATTTTTCTATAATTGTTTCTCCTGATTATTGCAATTGATTGTGTATAGTTTGCTTTTGTCCCGGGGGGTACTGTCATTCAAAGTCACTCTATATATGTGCCGCCCAATAGGCCCCCTTTTTCAGCTCCAGCATTTACCACAGGGTATGTTTTTCACGCTTCTCAAATCCTTATTTACCACAGGGTATATATTTTTTTTGATATTTACCACAGGATATATTTTCAAAAAATATTCGTTTACCACAGGGTGTATTTCTTGGAAAACGCATTTACGACAGGCATGAAAAATTAAAGTTCGTAAATTTTTCCCTATTAATTTACCACAGGGTATATAATTTACAAGTGAATTTTACACAGGGTATCTATTTCAGAGTTATTTACAACAGGGTATATTTTTCATGTTTTTTCATTTACGACAGGGTATATTTTTGATGATCTTTATTTACCACACAGAGTCAGTTGTTTTACCCTGGGCCGCACACCCCTACCAACTTTTCTGTCAAGTACCTCCCGGGCTCCTGTATAAAAACAATAAGAAGGGGATAAAATAATTGATAGAATAACCGTGAGACGACTCCATGAAGTCCCTGCTTGGTTTGCAGTTGCAGCTGCAGATAATTTCCGCTTGATCATTTGCGATCATTAGAATAAGTCACCGACGGTAAATCTAGTTCATCCATACTTTTTGCAAATTGATGTTAACTCTGTCGTTTTCTCGAATAACCAGAGCAAAGCCCGGGTATCAAAGATGTTATCACTATTACACCCCGTACTACACTAATCATAGAGTCGAACATGTCAAAACTATTAAAATGTTATATCGGTTAAATGTCATAGGTAATTGTTTTGATCGCTGATACTTTATGGCAGAATAGCTAAAATACATGAACATGCATTTTACAAACCCTTTGCATGTTCATAGCCAGAGTTCATGTAGCTTCTATGAATGAGGACAGACAGTTTATGCTATCCTTCGATTTACATGTCTCATAAACATTCATACTACCCACCTACTACACAAGGAACTAGACACGTACATTGCAGAATGCAGACTATGCGAAATGTATTTTCTATTTCCCAGCCATTGTACAGATGTAGTGTCATTCTGTAAGAACATTACTTGTCAGCAAATGACATTGCAAAAATATTTTTTTTTATTTACCCTCTTTCTACTAGTGTGAATGACGATGCTACAAAACGTTACTGTTTTAACCCTGACTAGGCGTTTTTACTTATTAATCTTAGAACACTCCGGGATATGTCCATCCTTGTTCGAAGGTGATAACTTCTATGAAATGACTTAAGCGACACCTGCTGGTTGACTGGATAAACAGTAATCGTAAAAGAAATTTTATTGCTTTTCAACTACTTATAAACGAATTTCATTATCTTTATCTTCTGTTTTTCCTATTATGTTTTTTTAAAATTCAGTATTCTATCTACTGTTGTAAAATATACTTAAATATAGGCAATTATATTCCCTGCCGTATACCATAGCAGACATGCCATACTAAGAATGGTTTCAAATAGCATTAGTTTAATCGATATCAATGACAACTTTTTACTTACCACACACAATACATAACTATACAGGAGTCTTTCTTATTCTTCACAATAAAACATGTAAAACACTTCCGATATTGTCATAAATTAAGCGTTTATGCATGCCTTTTGGAAAATGATCGATACCTTTTAAGTCTATAAAAGTGGTTAGTGAACACAATACATTAATCACCAATCTAAACTTGCATGTAATTAAACTGCGCTAACGACACTGACCTCTTGTCACTATGAATAAACGTCAAAAATTGTATACCTGTTCAGAGCTTATACATTTAACATGAGTGCACAAACATGGCATGAATTAATAACATTTTATCTGTATACTTTTGTATCATATCTAAAAAGGAATATGAATATGTAGTATATTTCGTGGAGATTGCTACTCGTGATAAACTAGACGCGTAATAAGAATCAAGTGGTTATTAAAACTAAACACAACCTAGCTATTATTATCAAGAATTTCTGGATTATAACTAGTTGCTCTTAAATATAAACTACTTTTTACGATTAATGTCTACCTGCGTTGATTCTAGATAGACATTGCATAATGAACAAAATATTATTAAATTTCAGCCCACGAACACTTGGAAAAATTCTGCATTCAACCATTCAACCATGCGGCGGTTGTTTTACTTAAAAACTAGTCGTAATCTTATTTTTAAAATGAAAACTGAATTTTACCTACACATTCTAATAATGATAACTTATTTAATGATTAAGAACGTGTTTGACCTTATCCACGATACATCAGACAAAGAAGGCGATAATGTAGAATAATTTTACAAAGCCGCACATTACTTTTACGCTGCCAGTTTAATGTTTTAATAATATGGATCAAAATAAAATTTAGCTATAGTGTCGACGTATTTTAATGCGCGGCTGTTTCGTTATTACCAGCCGGATATTTTACCGTCTACTGGGTCCTTGACGAGGTATTCGTGAAATAAAAACTGCAGGGATTAAATTATTTTTAAGGATAAACGTTCCCATTGCGCATTGCATGAAGTTACAAAAAAAACACAGTGCATTATTAATGGTTTTTATCTTTCTAAGTAAAGGTGGGCTGCTTTGAAATTCAAGAGTTTGAAAAAATGGTATAATCGTACTGAGAATGTTTAGTTCCAGTAAATTCTTGGAAAACTTTATTTCCCGTGTACCACAACGATGTTTGTCGTATCAAGTAAATTCTTCAGAGAAGAGAAATGTTCTAAACTTAGGAGTCTCTTAACCTTTACAACAATTTCTCTCGAAATCATATAACGATTGCAGATTCCTGATTGATACCTATATGTAATATTCAAGGCAAAAATAGTTTACTCCCACTGGGCTGAAATCAATGATCTATGAACTTCCTAATAATTAAAAGTGTCGACATAAAAAAAGAACAAAGTCAAATACAAACAAAGCATATGGGTGGGACTGTCACATGTTCTGCCACTTTGGTCCGTATACAGAGACGGATTCATATACTACTAAAATAATAGCTGCTGAGAATTATTTCGACAACAATAATGAAAGAATGACATTGAAATGTACGCCGATCACTTTACAGTACTTACAAAGGACTTGCATTATATCTCTTCACCGTGTTATAGGCATGAATAGAAAAAACCTTTACACCACGCAATATAGCTGAAACGATATCTCTCATATGATCAAGTTCAGTACTTTAACAAATCTATCATGTCAGAGTTTTATGCCCAAGCTCGGGCCTGAACATGACAAGTGTTTACCAAAGCTGGCTTGGACTACTATTTACACATTCAATAATATAAGATTATACATTCTGAACTCACTACACAAATGTCTTTCAAAGACTATGGTTATTGCTTACCTGTATATAAATGCTATTAACAATTTTCACAGTGACTGTTATCCTGTTTATGACCATTCAAGTATGCGCATATGTAGCTAATAACTAATCCCACATAAAGGCTAAACTCAATTATTTAATTAATTTCTCCTGCATATATATTGTTTCGGTATAGGCAAAAGAATTATGGGATTAAATAGAACTGCAAATTATTAATTATCCCCTATTGGATAACGAATCGGGCTTAAATATTCATTTTCTTAGTCATGCAACAACAGTTTGTTGTTTTCATAGACTATAAATTGCACCGTTAATATACAAATCAAGACATGGATGATAAAACTAATCATAGCTAGACCACCATATGCTCATGAGAACCCATTCGGGATTTATGTTTCTATGATATTGTACATTCACCTGTAATAAAAGGTAGCTGCGATTTGAGCCCGGGGGTACTCAAGGTTTTTTGACTACGGGGATGTGCCGCGGAACCCAATCCAAATTTTAGCTTGCGGTAGCAAA
>JAOXYB010019206.1:0-17920 GCA_028565635.1 Phoronis ovalis | reverse complement strand
TATATATAGTAAATCTAATATTCTGATAAAGAAATTTAGTAACTGCTCTGAGGTGAAAATGTTGTTGTTCAGGACTTATTTTTCTGATTTTTATTGTTGTCACTTATGGTTCAATTATCATGTAAGTAACCATGGTGAATTCCACAAAATGAAAGTGGCTTTTAATTGGACTTTTAGACATTTTCTCAAGTTTACTTGTTTTGAATCAGTTAGTGATATGTGTGTAGCAAGTAGTGTGAATACCTTTGAATGTATATTAAGAAACAGGATTGCTGGTTTCATGTCCAGGATTTCATCCTGACAATCTATTATTCATGCATGCTGCAATAACTTTTTTGAATCCAGTTGTTGGAGTCTATGGTGATACAAAGTATACTGATGTATTGTAGTTGTACAATTGTATTATTTATATTGTCTCCTGTTTTTATTTTTGATAAATTACTGTAGCAGTGTAGTGTTTATATATGTTTCTATATTATTTTTCTGTATATTTCTCTCATATTTGTTTAGTATGGACATCATTTATTTTATTTACGTATCTTGAATATCTGTCTGAAATAAACATTATATTATTATAAAAGCCTGACTATTGGACACCCAGGTAATAGTGGCGCATGTAAAAATTTAACAGGGCACATCCCCGGTGTGAGTCCCATTAACGGGACCTTGTAGTCCCGAACATTAATGTGCTAGGGCTACATGTTGGCAATTATTGTGTTAAGCCCTGCTACTTGTCCCATTATCCCAAGGTCTTAAGCTTTCAAATGACTCCCGCATTACCATACCTGGCTTCTGACCTATTTATAAACCAGATGGGCCACATTCAAAATATGATGTCTCAGGAATCAAAGCTTGTAATATCAAGTTAATATATAAAAAATCATCTGCTGAAACTAAGCAAAAGAGCCACTGTTAAATCTCTTCCAGTCACTTTTACAGTCAATCTATGGCTAAATTCACAACGTTTGGATACAATCTCACTCTTCGTTTCTCCACATCCTTGAAAAAACAGTGTGTAAAAGAACCACTGGAAACGACAAGCACCCTTGAACAGTGGAAGTGCCAGACCACCTTCAGTGCAAGAACATGGATGTCGGCAATAGTTCTAGGCTTCCAACTCAAGTTCTAATACCGGCTAATATTAATAACTAGTAAATGAGACCTCATACTTAAGTCTTAAGCACAGTTCATAACACAACATAGAGCTAGTTAGTTAACAGAATCTGTCCACTACTGGGACAGATAAACCAGGTAATCTACTCGTTCAACTTAAAATACAACAGAAAGGTTTCGCGCCCAAGTTCTTGTCGACTAAGGCAGTTACTAAGGGCGTAAGGCCTAAGCCAAGGCTAAGCCTAAGGCCTATTAAAGCCTAAGCCTAAGGGAACAAGGCAAGACGCAACTCTCAACTCAAGCAAATGAAATCGTAGTAATCGGCTATTTAATATATGTCTAAATGCTGCATACCTTTCCACTGTGAAAAACAAACACCAATCCTGCTCCAAGAGCCGTTAAACCCCAAGTAAATAGGGTTCCTAAGACCGTTTGGAACACGGGATTATAACCCTCTATCATGCTGGCACAAATTAACGTTAAACAGGTCAAAACAGAACTCGCAACAGTTTTAGAGGACATAAAAGTTTCAACTTTTTTTGAAAATAGTCCCAATCGTATAAACCAACTCCCATTTTTTCATATCCAAACTACCGAATCTTCGTAAACATAGCGTTTTATGCAGTCACATTGTTTCAACACACAACGATTTCATTAGCGTACGTGGACCTGATAAACGTTTTCTATCTCCGTGTCCAAAGAACTCAAAGAATGCCACGCGCTAAAATTTGTAATTCTCGATTTTTTTCAAAACATACAAAGCTTTGAAAACGTTTTCAGTGCTGTTCACACATGATGTTATATTTTCATTAAAATAAAAAGCGATAAAAGCATAAATAAGTGCTATGAGCTGGTTTACACGCAGAGTGTTACCAAAACATCGTCTGCTTTCGTGGTCTGTAAGACTGTATCGTGAATACCTAATGGGGCAGTGTTGTTAGCTTTCTAAAAAGTAGTACTGTATTTGGTAAATATTTTATGTTTAGGTTAGGTATGCAGAAACAGAAGGTGAAAAGATTGACTTTTAAGACATACAGACAGGTGTATTTTAATATCTAAATAAGACTAACAGTAACTTCTTAAATAATTACTATGTTTAATTCAAATGAATTTTATACAAAACAAAGAGGAATAAATTTTCCATATTGCACTTTGAACTTTATATTTATTAATATTATAATAAACTTGATACTTTTTAATGCTTTTTAAGTCTTTTAACGCTTTTTAAAAAAATAATAAAAAAATATCAATTCACAATTAATTATACTGATGCTTGTTTCTACGCAATATATAAATGCCTCTACATTTATTGCAAACATGCAGCGGACAGTTTCTTTGCCAGCTATGGACTCAACATCAAGTGCCATTTACATTCACTGAAATTGTGTCTCCATCATCATGGAATCACTTGCTCGGATTTTGTAATGTAAGATCTAAGCTCTCGACTGAAGTGACATTTTTGAAGCTAAGTCTGCATACATTTTTCCCGCACTTGCAGCAGCCTTCCTTTTCACATCCTCTAGTACACGGACCTACAAAACAAAAATGTATTTTAAAGAATAACATAGCATAGGGTTACAATGTACAATATACATTAATTCTTTTTTCTGACAATTCCAATTTTTAGAAGTGGCAGATCATCAGTTTCACAAATTTGATGTAGGTAACACAGTGTACCATACCACATGCTGGGAGTTAACATTGTTTAGATTATAGAGTAGTGTAATGGTAGTTTCTAATCTATCACTGATGGATACTAATGTTGGAATGTTTGTCAGAATACTGCTTTTCACAGTATAATGCATGTTACAAAGTGCCAATTTACCATCAATTTTGTGTCTCCATATCCATGTCGCTGAACCAGATTCCATAAGTTTGTTGCCAAAGTAAACATTGCTGGTTGATTAATATCACCATGAGCCAGGACAATACCAAAGAGATCCAGTGCTAAAGTGGACTGCTTTTTTAAGCCCTACAACATTTAGATTTAACACAACATGAAAACAAGCTGATGCATGACTACATTAAAACTCAGGGAAGTATCTTTTACAAGTGCAAAAATTATTAAGTGCTGGTGGTACATACATCCCCTGAATATGCATATACAGTGGTGCTTCCATCACCTTGACACTAAACACTTATGGTTGTTATGTATGCCATATTCTTGTGTTATTATACAGCTACTTTTAAACAGTGTAACCTCTACTTCCAAATTTTCAGTACTTGCAGGTAAATTTTATCAAATGGATCCTTTTACTGTTTTTCTTAGAAGGAGGCACAATTACAGACAAAACAAGGCAAGCAAAATGTTTTGGCTTGCAAAAGATATAACATAAACAATTTCTCAAGCCCAACTTTTTAATTACCTCAGGATTTTGTTCCATCTCTTTAAACTGACCAAGTATATTATCCAGTAAGGTAGCACTTGTTGCATTCACTTCATTTATAAATTTTTGATCACCACCATACATTGCATCATTAGAGTCCACTAAAAAGAAATATAAATTAAGTTGTGTAAATAGTACCCACTTATGAATAAGATCAAAGATATTAAGGGAAAAAAATTAAATATACTATCAGCATCAACTTGACATTTTTTCCAGTTTTAGCGACCTCTATTGGAGGTTGAAAAGTGCTTTTTATTGGAACTGAAACAATGCTAAGGTATATTTAATATCCACTGGTGTAGGGTTTTAAAGAGGCAAAGTGGTGATAACAAAATAAAATACAATATCCACAATAATATCAGTCTTCATACACTACCTAGATATAATGTTGTGCTAGACAGGTCTAGTGAAAAACAGGCATGGAAGTTAAAACAAGAATAATATGATTGTGTATACACTTGTAGTATTTCTAATGCTAACCTATAAATCCAAAAAGTAATCTCAACAGATAATACCAATAAATTGTAATATGGTATGAATGTACAATTATTTACCTTTATCAATATGGTATGGATAAACCTCTTGACAAGCTGCAGACAACATACTCAACGTGTTAATGTATAAGACAATTCGGCCACTGCTCATGAAGTCCCACTGGTATTGGTCTAACACATTCAATACGCCTCGCATCAGGTATAAGACACCTTGATCTGGACTATCCTAGTTAAGTAGAGAATGATTGTTATATCACATTTAAACTTAATCTTATGAATAGAGAGAACCATATTTATATGAATAGAAGGCTATCCTTGAAAATATGCTTAACATAAAATAGAAAGCCAGGTAAACCATTAATAATTTTCCATATACTCATGGAGCCTTGCAATTTCAATGTAAAAGTATCATTACAAGGTTTTCCATAAATAAACCCGCGCAATCAGTTGACAAAAGTCCAACCAGTGTTCACATTTTGATGAATTTATTTTATTATCAGTTTCATGTGTCATACAATACCACGGTGTTCACATTTTGATAATAGAATACTATCTTCCTGCGAAATACTAACTGCACTTTATTTCTGAGGAAGATAGTAATATATTACTTTAAGACTGAATTGCTCATTTCTTAAAACGTATTTATTATCATAAATAAATAAATATAACTACATATATTTTTGTTTCATTGCTGGCAGCAGCAATGTCTAGCATAGTAAATCTACATGTTACATGTCAATAACTTACTGGTATAACTAACAATGCTGATAAAAAGTTACACATGTAGGACACTAGTAAAGGTTCTGCAGATCTTGTCTTGCCATCAGTTTCCATTGTCCTAGGCACCTCTGCTATCAATGACACTGCTGCCTTGAAAAAAGCATCACCTGAAAAATACAGTACTACTTTCGATCACATGAACAAATGATATTTAGTGAACATTCACACAATTTCTTGACTGAGAAAAATATGGATTAATTTTGTATGCAATATTTTAAGCTTGCTTCAAGAGTTTTAAATTTAGTTAACTCAACTTTTATTATGAAATTGTGCTTGAACAGTTTTCCCTGCATAGTGCAGCTGATATTTTCAAAACAATAAGAACTAAAAATGCCGGTTACAAAATTTGATTCTCATGACAATGATTATACACACCTCAAAAAAAGGAAGCTTCAAAATATGGGATGCTGTTGTTTAGTAACAAAGATTTTTTCTGTACCCAAACAGCTTACCTTGTGACAGACAGCCATTCAACATAGCCACTTGTCCAGATAACAGATACAAGCTTAAACGGCTAAACACAGCATGCAAAGATGGAATAGTTATGAAACAATATGCAGCACAGGCCTGCAAGTAAAGATGCCAATACGTTAGGATGAATTTATTGGTGGATACATGACAACCGCTTTGAGCACAGTTTGGTCCTTATACATTGGTAGGATCATATATCGTGATTCACAGATTATTTTGTACTTCTGCTATAACCTGCAAATACTGTAGTTTAATCTGGAGCATAGTTTTAATGAGTGATGGTGAGCATTGATCAATCATTCAAAATGAAATGATATTGACATTGTTTTCTATAACTGTGGCAAATTGATTCACTAGCTGGCCATTGTCCTTCATACAGGACTTCGTAAGCATATTAATACATACTCGTAAGATGAGATAACAGCCAAGAAAATCCGTCAATGACATTTAGTATCACTATGGTAAATAAGCAAAATGTGCTTTGAGATGGCATACTCATATCTAAGTGGTTATGACATCAAACCAATCTTAAATCTTGTTCAAATAGTGTTTAAAAACATTTTGTTACCCTAACAAATGCTGCAGTTTTTCTGGAATGATTCCCTTTCACAACATTTCTTGTTTGAATTCCAAGATTATTCACATTCTGCAACAGAAATTAAATTTTGTACATTTTGCATAACATTGGACAAACATTCTTACATCACAATGCTGACATGTGTTGCAATCACAATTATCAGGAATTTACGCAAACTAGATTTATAATAATAGATGTGCATAAGTTCACTATTATAGCAATTTAGGAGTTGCTACTTTTAATCTAAGGGATAAACCTACCAGAGAAAGATTTATTAATGCTGTTAGCCTTTTCATTTATTTATCTACTATAAATTCTTGTGTAGTATTGTACATTTAAACATTAACTAATCTTGTGAAACCATGAGAAAAGATCTACTCCTCAAGCAATCCTGGATCTGCATCTGTTTTAGAATGGAAACGGAACAGTAGCAAACCTACCTGTACTAACTGCATTAACACAGTGTCTAGATTAGTAAAGTTTGCTCTGGCTTCAACATAAAAACTGAGTTGCTGTTCAAAGTCACGTCCAAAAGATATGCTTCTGATGAATCCACAAATCAGGTTCGATATTGACCTCCTTTCATCATCAAGAGTGAGTGCACTGGTGAAATTTAAAATACAAACAAATTACAATACAAGAAGTTATGCCTCGAAAGCAAGTCAGTTACAACAAGAACAGTCACTTCAAATGACTCACTGGACATATTTTGACTTTGGTAGGCCCAAGAATCAAACTAAATTTACAATAAAATAAAACTGAAAGGCCACTTTATTTAATGCAAGAACAACTAGTAGAAGTGATGTACACTCATAAACAGCATCAAAGTCCATTAAATGTTCTGCTAAGCATAAACTCCTTTTAGCCACCTTACACGTTTTTCTGTCAACCAAGTTTCTTCAGTCTTTCTCAACCTTTTGTTTTGAGAATAGAGCAACTTTACAACTTTACATTTACCCATGATTTACATTGCACTGTTACAAAACACGCAGGTAACGCTTCCATAGAATATTTACATCCAACATGACTTACTTGACAGAATCATGCATCGTCTTGCAGATAAACATGATCGAGTTGATGATAACAGGATCATTAGTCTGTGCTTCTTGGTGCCTATGTATAAACATCAGAAGTTATACATCATACATGAGAATTTGATTTGTTGTGACAGTAAGGTGCAAAGAACTCCGCGAATGTCTCACTAATTTACTGAATAAAACATTTTAGTTCAAACCGTACATAAAAAGTGAACTGCAAGCAAACAATCAAGTTTTGCAGTGCATTTATATGACTTACTGTTTTTTCTGCAATTGGTATTAGTTACGGCATTACTAGACTAAGAAGAATGTGTTGCTTTTATATAAATTTTGTACTGACGTCAATATAAATTGCAACTACAACAGTATCAGTCTTCATCACTGTAAGTTTACAGTTTCTGGATTGTTGTGGCATTATTTAGCCACAAACTACACATATCCTACATGAATAGTCAATCCCATATTTACAAATTACCAAATGATAATATTGCAGAGATGCAAGGATTTCATATCAAATTCAGAAAAGCATTATTTCACACTTACTTTACGTATGATTCCATTATAGTTTTACAGACATCCACTTTGACGGATTCTTTTTGAAACATGTCAATAAATGGCATAAATTTATCCTAT
Organism: Phoronis ovalis; assembly: GCA_028565635.1. Classification (NCBI taxonomy): domain Eukaryota; kingdom Metazoa; phylum Phoronida; family Phoronidae; genus Phoronis; species Phoronis ovalis. The sequence goes on along the minus strand of JAOXYB010019206.1, from coordinate 10,428 downwards.
AAAAAAACCTATATATTTTTAGTGTCACTTGTATTTCTGCATAGAATCAGGCAGAAATACTGACAAGTTTGTGGCATCATGTATTCCATCTGCTAGTACATTTTATTGTGTAACAAGATAAAAGATGAGAAACAAGTGAGTGTGCTTTTCAGTAAACCGTTTAACAGTTTTAGTTAAAAGCTAATTTATACATATAGTCAACAAAATATTTCCACAGATAATAGATAGTAATTGGTTCCAGAAAAAATCACATATAATAAATATCAAATACAGAAGTGTGCATCAGAAGTAACCTGTAATTGTTTTGTACTGTTACATCATTTCCCATAGCAAGCTGCAGCAGATACATACCAATGAAAATAGTATGTAAAAATCATGAATATGGACCATTATCTTGCTCACAATGGACTGCAATTGTCCATAATAATCTTCAAATGCCCTGTCAGGTGTCAAATGCTTGATTACATCTGCCAGGATTGTGTTAATTTCTCGTTTCTACAAGCAAATCTCAAAAGTAGAATTGAACATCTCGTCTTGAACATTTGTTTGTTGCAAATAAATATTAACATTAATAGTAATATCTTGTTAATTGAATTAAAATACCAAGCATACAATATTTACTGAGTTGCAATCATTGTAGGCTTCTATTCAAGTAGGATAGTCTTCTATTTAAGTAAGCTAATTACGCTGTGCCTACGTTTCAGCAGTCGAATAAATTTGTATTAGGGCCAACTTCTAATTTCATTACCTCCTACTTTTTAATGCTGTGGCAAAAATAGTAATGCCGTTCACGGAGCTTTTGTCACTGGCTTTAACTTTATTCTATTTTTACGTGAATAACATGTTTCGTTCTAGAAACTTACAGAAAAATGCTTGACAACATATTCCATCCAAATTTCAGAGCAGCTGATATAATCCTGTAAAGAAGTAAAAATAAATTATTTGCTAATATAATATGCACATGATGACACTTTGAAAAGGACTATTATCACATTTATGGGGGTATACATAATAAATAAGAAATAGTGCAACACAGTAGTTTGCTAAAAGCTACTCTTAGTAACTTCATTTACATATGTATCTCCTCTATACACACCACTACCAAGTATTCTCTACAGTAATGGCAAGTCCATTCACAAATGCAAGTGCAAAAGGTATTTCAAATTTACTGCAACCAATACTGGCAGACTTACTGCTGGATTCTTGAGTTTCATAACTGTTTTCCAAACTTCATTTAACACAGATAGTCTTTGGTCTTCAGGCGGGTCAGCTAACACAATACAAAGACCAAGACTACGGTGTAACATGTGCTACAAGAGATCAGTCATTAAGATATGAAAACGTGAATGTTATGATTCGTAAAACAACAGATGCCATCCAAGCAACAATTGCCCAAACAATCTGCAACGTTTATTTGCTCAGCCAGGAATTTCTTATTTTTGTTTACATTAAGCACTCATATGAAATTATCAGCTGTGCAGTTAATCATACAGCATTTGTTGTTTACTAATATGTTATTTTTCAACATCTGTTTTCACTTTAAAAGTACTTTACAACATAAAATATGTTTAACTGAGAAACACTTACCACCAATGATGTGTAAAAAGTAGAAAACAAGTTGAAAAATAGAATACCTTTGGAAAGCCAGTCTCTTCGCACTCTCGGATCATGGTTGTGAATTGCATGGCTCTTGCGGCAATATACTCCGGTTTAAAAGCAGACATAATGGAGTTCAACAAAAGAGCACTAAAATTACAAACAGTCAAATGCTGTATACCATAGCACTTTAGAACTTTAGATTGTCTACCTTCTACTCAAAAAGATTTGACTGTTTACTGTCTGGAACCTCTGAATAGATATGACTCTACAGGCATGAAGACCAAAATTTAAAAACAATGGAAACGTATGTTACATATGACATTCCAAATACCAAACAGTTATGAAACTTGTAAGAGTGAATACCTGTTACATTGTTTTTGACAGCTCTCTAGAATGCAAGTGAGACCTTTTTCATCCGTCTTGTGTGCAATGCAATGAAGAATCCAGTCTAATGCAGGACAGTATAAGGTTAAGTACTTTGGCATTTCCATCTTTTGTGCAGCTAAGATATTTTGTACACTATCATTTTGTAACTGTGGAGATACACAAATAATTGAAAATTTCACAAAATTAAGTACATTTTGATAACAATTCAAATAAGGATTGTCATCACAGAATCTGACTCAACTAAAGGCCTTTTCCTTTCACAAACAAGTGGTTGTGAGCCACATGTAAAAACATTCAATTTTATGATCCTCTTAATGAAAGCTTATGATGATCAAAAATGAATACATTAGACATTTATTGAGTACATAAATATCACAGAAAAAAAATTGTCATTCGCAAAAACAGTTCTAATACCACGATAGATACCTGTGAATAAGAAGTCAGGAAATCATTAAAGCAAGGTGACAAATGTTCTCTGATGTGAGGAGCAACAACCATACCAACCTAAACACACAATATAAATGTTAATGTCAAATTTATTAAAATATCACGATTTTTACCTTCGAATAAACAGTGTGGAGCTACAATCCACTGCACAAGCATAGTATGAAAATTAAAAAAATCTGGTAAATAGTAACAGAAAAGTATCTGGTAACAAATTTAGGATTACATCTTGTTACAACTCAATTTTATTTTAAATATACTAAAAACAACTTACCCTACAGAGATAGCACCTGGCATATATAGCTACTAATGGATCACCAATTCCTCGCACCAACATAGCCAGACGTTGAAACGCTTGTTTATACTCTCTGCGGAAAAAAAACAAAATTGGCAAAGTACAATTCACCATTCTATAGACACTTACTAGTCACCAAGTATCAGAAGTGCAATTCTTTCTATTTATTAAGTTCATAAATGAATTAAATGGGGTATTAATTTTAAGCTACACGATGTATGTCCACACTACTTTAATATTTATTCAAAAAATATCACAGAGCTGACTTGTATTTCAGAAACATAACAAAACAATATCAAAATCAATGGGCAGCACATACATGTATCTTATTTCCAAGGAAAGTAAGCAAGCAAATACCAGCAAATACCACAAATAGTGCACCCACATGCTCCATTTTTTTGTTAAGATTTGCACTGACAACAGAACAAAATCACAATGAAACAACATTAGTTTTGCAGCTACAGAAATACATTTCTGTAATTATATCTTCTGTTGAAAAGGCAAAACCAAACCAATATAGAATTTAACTGAAACTTACCGTTTGCCCCCTCTGTTTTCTCTAAGGACAAGAATGGTGCATTCAGCCTCATCACTTTACTAGTGTCTGTTTTTTGCTAAGTGTTCTGTTAACACTGTACAAAACTAGATTCAACACAAAGATATGAAGGCTGCTAAAACAGCAAACAACGCACTTTATACTCTAATATTAACACTCATTTTCAAGTGTTTCACCATGTTGTCAATCCTCTAAAAATTTGGCAAAGAGTTTTTCCAAAACAAATCGTCTTACCCAGGGTTTAAAAAACTGTAACACTTGAGAATAGCTGCCTCTACATAAAACCTGGGTACCAGTTCTCTGATTGAAGCAATCTTAAAGAACCAATTTCTGCATGTTTCTTTTGCTGATTCTGGCACCTGATTTGGGGTGAAATCCTTAGGTAATTGTACAGGAACATTGCTTCCTGATGGATAATATTGACTTTTTGTTCTGATTCTTTGGAAGACAAGTTTGCCTGCAATGAATAAAATAATAAACACCTCCATAACTATTTTTTCTAGATTTACTTGATTACATACCGAATACATTGTCTTGTAAATGCTGGCATTATGAATTTGTTAATTTAACAATCAATGTATTTATGAATTGATTTTTTTATCTATAAAAGAATTAGAAACTGTAAACTGTATGTGAGAATAGTGAAAGCTATCACGCTTGTTTTTGGAGTTCTGCAAAATTATTTTATTCAGAAAAAATGGAACGTGTTATCACTATTTTCTAGAGTATAAGAATTGCTTGAAGATATAATTTATTTCAATGGGGCAAGAACTTCATTGTCAAATATACAAATATAACATGAAATAGTATTATACTGCCGCTATGCACACATTCTAAGATTACAGCATAGATACACAAACAACAACAAAATCAGATACATTATCTCTGTTTATATTAAACCTACCTGTGCCTAAGTACTTGAAATGCATGACAATAAAATAAAAATCATATGCATATATATATATATATCTTACCAAATGTGTCCAAGATATCAGTGACAAGGACAAATTTGCTAGGGTAGAACTGAATCACAGAAATATCTGCTAGAAGTTTGGCACACTGTATGGCAATTTTCAAAGATTTCACTCTTTGGTCCATATCCCAAGCACTGACCAAAGCTTGGTTAAGTTCATCAATGCGATTCACATAATCTTGTTGGCTTAAGTCTAACATCTCTTGCACAGATCCCTAAAATGGAGGAAGGAAAAAATAAGGATATATAAATGTATAATCATGATTTTAACAAATGCAATTTTAAAGCACCTAGTGTTTTATTTGTTTACTAAACTGAAATGGGTATGTCAGCTAGTGATTGCATGGAAGTTGTCATGTATGCATTACTGATGACTTCAACTTTAATAATGTGATCCTGTCCTTAGCCTTACATAAAGTTTGTACTACGTTTCTGGATGCAAAAATGAGTAAGTATGATATATATTAAATGAGGAACTATTTTACTAATTTGTTAATTCTTTAACTACACAAGTAACAAGGATAAGGTTCTTTAATCACATTGTCTCAATCTTCTATGCACTGCTTAACCCAGAAACCTGCCTAAAAGTGGTGTCATCAAATATCAGAATAAACTTACAAAATACATTTTTATCAGGCAAATAAAACATTTTTCAACAAGGTATTTGTTAGCATTGAAAAGATCAAAGATCAAACACAGATACCTCCTCCATATCATCTAACTGATCAAGTCTGTTCTTCATTTTATCTGTTACTGTTGACTGTTGTTTGATAACCACTAAAAAAAAGGTTTTTGCATAAAAATCTATAGTGTCTTCTCTTTAACTAAACATGTTTTTAAACTAAATAAATGGTTTGTCTCAAAATGCCAATATTTTACATTCTACTGTAATATATAGAATGACATATATTAAATGCTCTATTATTCACAAGTGATGCTGCACTGATTTCTACAAGTCACTGGCAGAGAACAACGATAAGTACTGAAGAGCATTCTCTCCAATAGACTATTTGCATGTACTATGTGGCACTGCGGGGTCCAAACTTAATTAATCCCAACATTCTCATATTTTGTGAATGAGTCGAGTGAGCACACAGAAACTATGGGATTATTTATATAAGGTGCTGAGACCTTTGTGTATAACTGAGTTCGTTTTTGCTACGCCATATGGTGTATGTAAATAGTTACCTCTTTCTTTATCAGATGCAGACAGAAAGCTGGTTGTAATGGACAATTTTTCCGATGTGGTGTATTTACTGAGAATTCCAGCTTTTCTTGCTGACCAAGGTTCAAATGTATCGTCTTCCTCCATCTTGGTTTGTGAGTCATTCTAAACAAAAATTGTGATGTTACATATTAATGTGTTCAAATAAGCCAGTGGTTTTATTATGAGACTTGCATTGGAAAAAGGTAGATCAGCTCTGTTTTGAAACTGTTCCCCATGTTATTTCATGGACCCCAAGCTTAAGAAGCAACAACTTCAACTTGCGCTTTGTTCAAGAAAAACTGATGATTGCTATCAAAACAGCGAGAAGTTACCAAAAATGATCCTTACTGATTATAAATATAATCACATTTAATAGATAAACAAAATATTAAATGTTTATAATTATTATTCCGATCCTTCTCAAAATTATTTCACTATTCAAAATTTATCTCAAACTGTGAATTAGTTGCGTCAAACAGTGTACTCAACCCTATAAAGCAAATGATAGTTTATAAGTTTAATATTTCTAGCAAAAGTAGACAAAATGTTTTTTTAACCTTTTTTCCTGCAAGTGACATTTGTGCTGCCATCTGTGACAATGGATCTGACACAGCAAACATAGACAAGGGATCAGAGCCTTCCATTGCAGAACTAAGGGGATCCATCATGGGGTTTGGCCTGGGAGGCTGCTTTGCTGGAGTTGAAGACTTTGAGCCAGCTCCTTTCTTCGCTTTGGCTTCAGAAACCTAAATTTTGATTTTAGTTATAGCAATTATTTCGGAAAAAAAAAATTCCATGCTAATAAATAAGACAACGCAAAACTAAAATTTGCTTAGTGCATCGAGACACATACCAAAATTAAGTAAATTTCAAATTTCGAGATACAAGACATGCTTTGAAGATTATAGGAAAGTGAAATGATATCAAAGTGATCCACAAGCAATTATTAAAGATAGAGTTTTATACACCCTAGGTTCATACACATTCAAGTTTTTCCACTTCGAAATGATTCATGTTATGCACTAACCAAGATATCGAAAAAATCTTCAACAGATTCTTGGGTTCTTGTATCCAGGTTTGTACTAGAAGTCTCCAGTCCACAAAGGAGTTTGACAAAAAATACAATTATATACAAACTACCCTTAATCATAAACATTATTTATAGGGAATGTGTTTGTAATACTTACTGTGATTCCTTTAAGAGGATGAGTGGAAGTTTCTTCAGCATGCACACCAAAAAGTCGTCTCTCTGCCTCATAGTTTCTTTGCTTTGGTGTCCTAAAAAAACAAAGAAACAGCAAAATCAACGACAATTAAAATTTGCTACAAACTGTGTTAATTTGCTTTAATCATATACAACATAGATATTGACTTAGTATCAATATTTTACAAATTCAAGTTTCAAGACCAGATTTGTCCAGGTCCATATCATATATGATTATGAATTTCATGTAAGTTATATTAAACAAATCAAATATACACCTAGTCCCGATTTCATGAGTTCGTGCTACGCCTCAGACAAATTCTGACGAGTGAAGCTTACCAAACGTCATGGATCCTTGTATTGGAAACCACAGTGAAAGTGACCAACTGTTCAAAAAGTATGTAATCCTTACCATTAGAGTTAAAATATTATACTCCTGATACTGTGTATCTATCAAATTTCAATTTTTGACTAAGTACTCCAATCACCATTTGAAACTCCTGCACTAGTAAATAGGCAAAAATGCACAAACACTACCCTAAAGTCATGGTGGAAGACGAACTTGTGGAGGAAATATGATGTTGGTATTTTTTGTCAATGTGCTAGTCCGCGGGTTCCAAATGGTGATTAGAGTAGTCAATGTTGAGGTTCAATAGGCACAGAGTAATAGGAATGTAATATTTTTACTTGTATACTAAGGATTATATATATATATTTCGGACGGGTAATTCACTCTCACTGTGATATCCGATACAAGGATTCGTGATGTGCAGAAAGCCTCATCGGTCGGTGAATGGGTTGTTTTTTCAATGGTAAATGGCGAAAGCAGCTGAAATTAGCTGGTGAATCGTGAACGAGTTTTTCCACGTGAATGATGAATGACTAAGATTTTAAAAAAATTACACTTGTTCAGGGCACCAATGAACTTTAGTACATAAGCCTTGTATTATTTATCAAAATTTTATCTATCCATGTATGGGGTTTATATAAATAATATCATGTATACACTATTTTGTGGAGAACACTGCATTGTAAATATGTTTTTAAAATGACCGGCATTTGCAGTATAGGTTAAACAACTGAGATATCAAGGGCCATATTTCTGTTTTTTTTTGTTATATATGGTGGCTGCCGGCAGTAGAAATGATATAGACAGGTTACATATTGCACATATTGTACCTTTCCATTAATTGGGCAGTCTTTTATTGTCAATTTGTTTATCTATCTCAATTCTGAGAGACCAAGTATATTAAATAGAGTCAACTTATAGCATATAAAATTAAATTTTTATGTTGAAACAATCTATGTTCAAAGAGAGTATCAGAATGCTAGAAAAAGCAAAAAAAACCCAAAATTTTCCAAGGCAGGTCCCTTGGACTCCCCCCGCTAAAGGGAATGACCTTCCTCCCACATCCACCAGTCATTTGACCAAGACCGAGCACGGCATGGTTCCTAAATCCCACTCCTCACTCAACCCCAATAAAATTTCCCTCCTAAAAAAATTATAAACTATTTAATAGTGCTATTCACCATTCACCACTGTCTATTTACTGGTGAACGTGAAATAGGTTTAGAAATTGCTGGTGAAATCACTTTTTTTAAGTGGTGAATGATGATCTGGGGGTATAACTCCTCTCTCAGAAGTTGTCAAAGGTGTAGCGTGAACTCACGAAATCGGGACTAAAATTAAAAAGAATATACCGAATAGTATTTACTATAGTATTATAGTATTAGTATTTAAATAGTAATATAATTGTTAGTCCTGGTTCATGATGTTCTGCACTAGCTCTTGATAATCTGACTTGTGAGCTGTGCGAAACGGTCATGGAAACTTACATAGCCAATTACAGTGAAAGTGCCCAAACTTCGAAATCTGTGTAATTCCTACCGTATGAGTTCATACATCACTATCCAGGTACTCTCTGATTATCCAACTTCAACTACTCCCTTCACCATTTGAAACTCCTGAATTCAGTTTTTACCATACAAGAATCTTGTTTTATCCTGGGCCTCACACACCAACCCAGTTTTTTGGCAAGTACCCCATCCCTCTGGGTGCCAGTGCAGGAGTTGCAAATAGCCATAGAAGTAGTGGGAGTTGAAGTTGGATAATCAGAGTATCTGGACAGTGATGTATGAACTCATTCGGTAGGAAATTTCATAGATTTCCAAGTTTGAGCACTTTCACTGTAATTGGCTATGTAAGTTTGCATGACTGTTCGCACAGCTCACAAGTCAGATTATCAAGAGCTAGTGCAGAACGTCATGTCTCATGAACCAGGACTATAATCCGACTATATAATAATTAGGAATTAATAGTATACACCCACTTTTGAACACAATCTCAAATGCCGTGTTTATCGGCTTTTTCTCCATAAAATCTCCATGTTAGGAATTTTTTGCAAATAATATACACATCTAACACAAGCAAACACTGATTCCACGCGTTTAGAGACACATATGAAGATAAAAAAGTAAAACCTGGAAACTTACCATTCGCAAGCCGCCATTTTTACTGAGTCACATGATCAAACGAGATCTACGATTAAGAACAAGTATATTTGGGGCTCATCTGGGGATATTTGAAAATTACTTGCTCGGAAACATTCTGTATGATTTCGGGATTTCGTGTGAATTTTTGGTATTATATATATAAGAAATACAAAGTAATGTTAAGTTTTTGTAGAAACGAGATTTTGTGAGATTCTAATCCAATATGGCGGGAGAAGTGGATTTGAGTTTTCTTCCCCAGATATACGATATCATTAAAAGGTATATATACGGGTATATCAGTGTCAGATGTATTGAAAAGCACGCATGTTTATCGAATTTGTTACTTCTGTTTTTAGTTTGACTGCATGTTTAGTGTCTTTCTCATAAGTGGCAGTTTCCTTCGCAGGTAAAATATGAAACGTAATAAAAAGTAATAAACTAATATTAATACCTATTAATAAACTAATAATTAATACCCATTGGCATTGACGCATTGTGTTAGGCATTGGGTGATTGGCATTATACATGCACGGACGTCAGAGAGGGTAATGATCTAAAGGCAAGATGTGATAGTTCGGGGAACGCGAAGTGCTACTACTACTAGGGAGTATGTGGGCATGTCTCAGAAAATTGGTGTTGCGGGGTGGAAGTAGTCATTGACTATTGGTTCTATGAAACACTTTCCTCTAGTCAAACTATCGTCTTTTGAAATTAACAAAAACTATGAAATTCTCATTCAGCAATACTCCGGTGGTCTTAGTTTGTTATTATCAAGTGAAAAATATAATATGAAACAGGCGATACCTCAAGGTGAGCTCACATGCTTGCATATGTGAAAGTTTTACTGAACACTGTACAATATGTGTGGAAAAAAATTAAAATAGTTATTTCTAAATGCAACGTTGCAACATAGTGCCAGTTCAAGTGATTATTAAATCAGTGGGTGTGTAAGGATCCTTTATAATTTCATGGGCTGACAGGTGATGTAATTTAGCGTATGTGATTGGATAAAAGACCTAGATCTATGGTCTAATATAACTTATTTATAATAGGTCCTAGTGACACCCAGTATGTATTAGCCACTGTGATGCTTCAATTTTAACTTTCGTAGTAACAATGTCCTTATATATGTGTGTGCGTGCACGCGTGTGTATATGTATATATATATATGTATGTGTGTATGTATGTGTGTGTGTTTGTGTGTGTCTGTCTGTGTGTCTCTGTGTGTGTCTGTGTATGTCATTGTGTATATGTATATAATGTATATGTA
>JAOXYB010019195.1:0-17923 GCA_028565635.1 Phoronis ovalis | reverse complement strand
TTTCAGAAATTATAAAATCTGAAAAAGGGGGTGTGTACGAATAACGGAGTTGTACGAATTGAGAAGAATTACCGTAATATGTCAATTCAGAATCCCATAGTACTAATTATAAAACTATTTTTCTTAGGCTTTTTCTTATAGGCATTAATATAAGTAGAAATTGTAATTTAAAAGGTGTTCAAATCTACAATTAACATAAATGTAAACATTCAAAGCCAGAAAGTGAGCTGATTTGCAACAAAATATTCTATAACACAACTGGGAGTTTATGAATTCATATTAAAACTAGATAACCTTTTAGCAAAGGAAAGGATCACTGCTTTTGACTCTTACATCCTTTGCATAACCTATAAATGACTTTCTGAGTTCATTAAAATATGACCTCTGGATTACCTATAAAATGACTTAACACCAAATTTCTAAGAGTTTGCCTCAGTTTAGAAGTTCTGTCCTCTAGATAACTTTGGGATGTCATGTCTACCTACAAGCCTGCAGTATTAACTGGAGATACAGCATATCTGACATACAGATTGCAAAAAAGTGGATATAAAATGTACAGCCCCAACAAGCTTCCTGCTATATAGCAGCATTTTTCATTACTACACACATCAAAATATTTACTGATTGCATTCTAATTAGTGGTAAAAAGTGGCCTTTACATAAATGAGAAGTCATATGTAAACAATTATAGCCCACAGGTGAACTCACTTTGTTATGAAACCATACACAACACAATCAAACAAGACAAGATATTTTTATGTAAAAATTACTATTTTGGGTTTGGGCACTACCAGCTTTCTCCACACGCTTTTAACTATATTTTTTTGGTGCATTTTACTTAACTGGGAAATTATATTCAAACGTTTTAAGAGAATAGAACCAACTTGTTATGAAACATTACACAACACATTTCAACAAGAATAGGTATATTTAGGTACAATAAGCCTTTCCAAGACACTTATCAGTAATTGTGTTTGACATCTTATATTAAAATTTCTGCATTTTGCTGACATTTTTTAAGGGTTCTGGTTTTAGGATGGGTATTAATAACTTAACATGAAAATTACATTAGTTTCTGAAACTTGACAAAACAGAAGTACAAAAAAAAACCTCCCACAAAGTAAAACCTTGTCCATATATCATAACGGCCAAAATATAAAACTCCCAGCAACCTGGTATATTGGTGAAAATCAATATCAATAGGAAATATAAATTCATCCAAAACACCTTCGAAGTACAAAATTATTTAATTTTTGTAGTTTAAGATATAACCAAGTTGTCCCTCAATATAACAAACACAGCAGTACACCACAGAGTACACAAAGTGCAATCTGTGTAAATTCTTGGAACAAACCTTGAGTCCAGTTCCAGCGCATGCAATTCCCAGTGCCATCGCAGCACCATACCGTACATGAGGATTGTAACTCTCTGAGAGCAAGGAGACCACACTTGGACATTGTTCTGGAGTTCTGTAAAAACAAAAGGAATATGTTAGCAAACTTTTAAGAACCTCTTTAATAGCTCGGAAATAAACCATAAGGGAGTGAGGTGCATGGTGATACGGATAAACATGTGAGAAAATTTAAAGTCGCTATGGGAGATTAAGACAGCTGGAAAGAATTTGAGGAAACAAAAAATCATGTCAAGGCTGAAAGTGATGACAAAAAACCTTTTCCATTGTTTCATAGCGTATTTTGCGGTCTGAAGTAGGAAATGCAAAGTTAAATTTATCAAGCACAATTACGATCCAGCTCACTGCATATACTTTTCAATACAATTATTATTTTGAATGCATATTTTTTTTACCAGTCTACTTTACACATCTAAGTTAAAACTTTTTTATAAAATTCTAGGATAAATCCAGATTGAATGAATCTGTGTGGAGACATTTTCCATTATGCAATCAAATTTTGGTAAACTGAAAACAATTTTAAAGTTATACCAACTAATCACTTCATCATGATCAGAACAGTATAACCTCTAGAACATATTCAATTAAAAAATTAAGGAGTAAAACAATCCCAGATTTACATTAAAACGTTTCTGCATAATGCATTGATGTACAGAAATTTACGGATATTTCATTGTACATGCTGCTTATACAAAAGTGTCTTTTTGAAATTAGTTATAAATTATTATCTAACAAAAACAATTACAGGAAGATCTATCTATAATGAGCCATTTTAACACAAAGCTACGAAAGTGATTTAAAATGGTAAATAAGATGTTTTATATAGTATTATTTTCTATTCTAAACCATAAAATATGTTTACATCTATGTTTTGCTTCATTAAGGATCTTTTCAATAAAGTACATGTATATAGAATTAGTTCTGCAGTCACTAAAACTGTACTATATTTGAACAGAACTTCGGAAATGAATGAATAATCAAGGAGATATTCTTTATATAGTTTCAGTTCACGCAAACAAAATGTGCTAATATGAGACCAATTTAATAGTATTACTTCATTAGAACAGCAAATTTAAGTGAAAAAATCATTCCTGCATGATGGGCAAGTGCAAACAGAAAGTTTACCTTCATTGTATTAATGACTGATGCACAAAACTGTGAGATTACAGGTATATCAAGCAATAAATGTAACTTATTGAAACCTTCAAGAATTAATACCCCCATAGTATCGAAATGCAGATAAGTTTTAAAATACAATATACCACCGACATTAAAAATTTGATTAGGGTTATTTAAAAGACACAAACATTCTTTTCATTTTAGTCACTTGTTTAATTTACAAAGGTAATAAGATTTTTAAGACTTTTGAAGCATTTCCGACAATAACAATTTAAGTGATTACATTGCATTTAAAAGTCTACTAGCATACTTTATAGTCATTTGTTTCCATATTTTTTTGCAGATTTAAGTAGATAAGAGATTATTCTTAGTATTTGGCTAACTTTTTGGTTAACTTTGTAGTATTATTATAGTTTGTTCACTCATCAAATCACTGCACTATTAAGTAATGCATTATTGGCTTTGATTTGAGAGTTGTGTTCTAACTTATATTTTCAATAACACTGGTTAATGTAATTACTATGGATTTTGAAAAAAGAAAAATGATGCTTATAGTTCTATAACTCATTATGCAATCAAAAGTGAGAAAAAGTGAAAATGTCACAGTCAATGATAAAGATATCATGATTTTGATTCTTGTTCTATTGAGGCTCTGAACAGTTGAAAAACAACGGAAATAAATGGAATTGGAAATGTAACCTCTAAAACACCTTCAATTTCTTTTACCATTTCTCTTTCCCTGGGTTCCCAGGGGGGGCACTGCTATAGTATGGGGTATGGTTTTTCAGGGTCCCTGGACATTTGCAACGGGGTATATTATAGCTCACAGCTAACAACGGGTCCCGAAAATCTGTGTTTTAGCCATGTTTGCTTATAAAGGGGTGTTTTTTTTTGCCATGGGTGTTACTAAAGGGGTTCATTTTTAGCCATCTTTTCTGACAATGGGGTGTTTTTTGCCATAGCTGGCTTGCAACGGGAATAGGGTTTTGAGGCCTGGCCTCACACCTATACCATAAATTGGCCAAGTACCGTTCCTTGTTATACTTGAGCCACATTTACTTTTCAGAGTTGGCAAAAACCTGATTAAACTCTATTTCAGGAATTCGCTGCTATTTCAAAATCAGCCATTGTTATTATGATGGCTTCTTGGGTATCAGTGTTATAATGGAGGCTTCTCGGTGCTTAGTGCCAAAAAGGATTTCTAATATTTCACTTAGTTGCATTCATTATTCTATTATATGATCATATAACTAATCTCTCATTCCCTTCTCACATTGTCTAGATGATAATCAGCTAATTATTTTTTAGGCTAATAACTTTAGGGTATATCCATGTTTTTTTGGCAATTTTTGAAACTATAAGATGTTTTATATAATAAACATATTTACCGCACACATGTTCATTTCAAATACTATATAAATTAAGACAGATATAATTTGGAAAATTGACACAGTACTGATTCATAAATATTTTTGGTATACTTTTGGTACAGTATGCAACACATGATAGGTAAGCAAAAACTATATCTTATAAATTAAACATCAATCAGTATTTTATATCTAGTTCCGTTGGATAAATACATTGTTGAGTCAAATTTCAGCTTATTTCTTACAAAAGTAAGACTCTGTCACAACTTAATCCCTATACTACAAAAAAAATTGAATACAAGGAAATTAACAAAATGTTTACAAGCATATCTATTTTCTTTAAATCTTCACTATATCATTGGAGTGTCTATGGAGCATTGTGTTTATTGGACTGGGGATGATCAATCATCTTTTATTTGACAAGACTCATATTTTAGAAAGGACAAACAGGTGTACTTAAATAAATTTATATAAAAAACACTTTGCAAAAGTACCTCATATCAGGTAACAAAACAAACTTCTACATTATTGCAATATTCAGTTACATAGGTTAGGCTATGAAAGTTGGCAGTGTAATGTAATGGGTGCAGTCCCGGGAGGCACTTCCTAAATCGGTCTATATTTACAGTGTTTAAGGAGTACGATAGAAGTGTAAATGGCCTTTTATTTTGCTTGTCAATTTTTTTCTGGCAGCACGAAGACGATTTTGGGGCCAAGGATATTTCAGGGTAGGTATTTTGTCAATTCCGGAGAAATCTCAGGGTCAGGGTTTGGACCCCTGGGCCTCACATCCCTACCTTATATAACAGAGAGTGCCCCCCCCGGGGGTGCAGTTTTAATTTCAATATTATATCATCTGTAAATGCTGTTTTTTTTTAAACAAACATTGAATATAAAAACATTTAGTAAAATATTAAATATCCTGGATCCCATAAAACACTTTTAAATGTAGCTATAACAGCAATAAATTCAGGAAGATACCATTTTCATGTTGACATTTTAGAAAGCTTAACCATAATAGACTCTTCCATATAACAAAATAGTGCAGTCCCAAATGTGCTATTCAGTTTAGTTAAAGTAATTGTTTGTAAAAAGCTGTGTTCTATGAATTACATATGGATAATTTTTTCTACAGAATACTGATTTATACTGGTAGGTGTACTTCTTAATTAACAAAACAACCATGCTTCTAAAGAAATTCAATGTATTTGAGGCATTTATGGTTAAAGTCATGTCCTGAAGTTTAAATTAATTTCTATCACAGGTATAGTAATTTATATAAGAGTTTAAAATAATTTATCACAAAATTCAAACAATCTGTCATTACATCAGTAGATATTTTAATTGTTGCAAGTGATTAACCAAGAACAGATACTAAGAAATTTTGGAAATAAATCTTTGACAAGGTCAAAGAAGGGCAGCAAACATTTTCTCATGTCAACAGTACATTCACAATGGGTTTTTTTTTAAAAGAAAAAAAATGTATGGCAAATATGTTGCATGTTTTTTTTAACAAATTATTAATATTCTCATAAAAAGGAAACTACTATTTAAGAATAGATAAGGAACATTTTCAAAACCTAAAATTACACTTCCACAAGTGTAGAACACCCAGACTTTTGAGATATATTAGCTTGTACACAGGCTAAACAGCTAATTATATGAGGATTTAAAATAATATTGCTAGTTGATAATTTTGACAATTTCACTCTTTTTTTTCTTCATTTAAAACATTACTATCAATAAATTAATCATTTTTAGTAATGAAAATAGAAATAAAATTAGAATTTTGGATTGAATAATGTACTAAAGGGTACAAAAGTTATCAACATTAAAATACGGCTTAATATAAGTTATGAAAATTATAATTTATCATCACTTTAAGTGGAAAAACATGAGTTTTAAAAAAAGTACAATGATAAAAATACAAACTTTACTATTCAGACTGAGCCCAGCCTGGATCCGGTTTTTTTTGTGCGAATAGTTTATTATATCCGTTTTGACCAAAAATAACTAAATATGATCCTGTTATGTGGTTGAAACCTATGACTAGTAAATTTGATTGAGATGTGGCCTGGCTCTTTGCTAGATTAGCTTCTAGTTGGATGAATTTTCAGAAAAAGTGAATTCAAGCTATAACAAATCTAATTTTGCAAATAATTAATGAAGATTTCATTAATATAGGGATGAATAGATGCAAAGTACGGGGGTGGGTAGATGTTAAATAGTAAATAGCAAGACACTTATTTTGTTTTTTCCATTAAATATATGTTTTAAATCCTATTTTTCGAAAGTAGATAAATACTGCAAATTTGAGTTTTCAATATTGTATTCCCTAGTTGAAAGTAATTTCTAAATATTTCAAAAAAATTATTTTTGTAATTTATGGAAAATGTAATTTCTGGTAGAGAATTGTCACTTGCAGTGTTTATTAAAATGTTCAATCTTAAACCTCTTCAAGTACTTGCAGGATTTATTCATTTTTATAAAATGCAAATAGTCTTTTCCAGCCAGGTTTCCTTATATGACAATTAGTTCTAATCTCATTGCTTCCCCATAGAGTGCTGAATAACCCCTAATTAACAAGAGCCTGATAGGACTAACAAAATACATGTTGCATTAATTCAAGATGTTTCGACTAATACATGTTAGTAAATGAAGCATCTTAATTTCAAGTTTTGATGGTATTTAAAATAATTTAAAAGATTCTCAGTTTGCCAAATTGCTTTTGGCACATCATCAAACCCAGGATTTTTCTTCTTGATTTATATAATCAGACTGCAGCTACATACAATAATTGATAAGTTAAACTACTAACCACATGTAATATGATTATGATATCATTGTTTTGTAATCAAAGCTTATTGATTAATTTACAGCATTTTTTTCCAAAAGAAACTGAATAACAGAACAAAACATTTCAGCATTAACTTGCTTTTTTTGGATAGACAGTTAAATATCTTATTTATTTTTTAAGAAATGAACAGCAAGAATCCATAGTGGTTTTGATTAGTTTCAGAGTAAAAGAAGTTTGGTTAAAAAAGTTGAGCACAAAAACAGTCACAACAAGTTTGTAATCTACACCCTTATTAGCAGTAATCGAAGCATAACTTCAGAAAATGATGTTTATTTGTTTACAGCATACAATAGCATGCAAGGTAAAAGATCACAAGACTTGTAATTGAGTTTTCTTGACCTGAAATCTATCCTACTACCCAGGAACAAATTTGGTAATAATGCTTAAATTATAATTTCATTTTCAAAAAATCAAGTTGGTGTTTTACTATGGTAATAATAGCAGTTTTCTGCCCTATAGAAAATGACAATTTGTGAAATTTTGGTCCATGATACTACTATTAGAATATGTTGGTTAGTAATATAGCTACATCATCATATCACTTTTTGAAAACTATTCAAGGCAAATATTAATAAACAACAAGAAATAACTAGAAGATACGGAAATTAATTTCTTAATGGATGATCAAAAACCAGTAGAGATAACACGATCTGGCACAACCTTTATATATATTAAATGCATGACATTTCATGGCTGCTTTTTTATCGCAAATTGTAATATTATAATTGAATATGATCTGAGTTAACACAATATAAATACTGTTAAACAACAAATCATAGGCACTAATAACATTTTGCAGCTTGATTAATATTTCATGTCTGGTCCCAAGAGTTACAGAAAATTATTTACACATTAACTAGAAGATTTTAGCAATTGCAGAATGCTTATGGTGAATTGTTTCATTTCAAAATAAACATACAGTAAGGTACCAAAATAGTTGGCAGTATTGAAAAAGTTGGCACTTAATGGGTTGACATCTGATGTTTAATGCAGTATTTAATGCTAATTATATGATAGATAGAATGCATTGGGATGATAAACTGATCATTTTGTTAAGCACATGAGTGACAGCAAGCCTTTACAGTGCATAAAAACAAAACACAGAAAGTGACAACTTTTTTGATACCTTAACAACAGCTTCAGAAGGGCCCCTACTAAGTCTTGGACTTTCTGTGATTACATGATTTAAAACTATTTGTATTATTTCAAAATTCCAGGTCATTCAACAATAACTCACAAGTGTACAAATTGAAAGTATAATTATCCTATAGAAATTTTGTTTCTTTTTTATTTCGAAGTTAAAACTTGAAAAGCAACAAAAGTGCCATCTTTTTCGATACCTTACTGTACACTACTTTGGTTTTTAAACTGTTAGGTACAGCAAAATGTGACATGTTTCTACTCTCTCTAAAACCCTGGTTTTTAAACTGTTAGGTACAGCAAAATGTGACGTGTTTCTACTCTCTCTAAAGTCATAAAACTCAAATTAAATTTTTTTAAAGAAATTTTTGAACTATAAATAAATAAGGGGAAAATCAACAAATTTGATGATTTAATCCTTTACATTTTCTTAAGTAGTCATTTGATATTTTTTTGTCGGCAATAAACTTATTTTCATTAACCATTTTGATTTGTACACAGAAATTAGAAAAACATTATGCATAGAAAAGATTTAGTAATTTCTAAAGATCCAGTTAGTTTTGGCACAGATCCAGAAATAAATGGTGAAAGCAATAAATAATAATTTAAACAAGCAGCATTATATCTAATGTGTACATATTTTACCTGCAATGAGTACATTTTCTTGTTCATTTTATTTCCTTATGAAGCCCACACAGCATGCAAACTGTTTATGTCTGACTATTTTACGCAATATTTCGAGTTTCATTTTCAGAAGTCCTTCTGCAGCATCATTTGAGCAATGCAACATGTTACATGTAGTTAGGTGTAACTTTACGCAAACTTACTTTATTGGAGATATATACAGTACACCTGTGTGCATAATGCATGGAACATTAATTTCTTACTCTTTGGAAAAATTGTAACTTACTCGGAGTACATGGTGCATGATTGTGCCAGGTGAAAGTTAAATTCAGTATATTAATATGCAGGTGTGTCATCATCTAAAAGGTACGTAGAAAACACAGCTATTTTCGCTGTATATTCAAGATGATCGAAAATATTGGCAGCCTCCAAACAGTGGGTATTTATATTTTAACATGGCCATTTAACAAAAAACAGAATAAAAATTGATGGTTTGAGTCCATGCTGGTTTATTTAGACCTCTTTAGTAACCAGATTCACAGAAACCTAATAACCTAAGTAACCTAAACCAATTTATATACTGTTTATGAAAGTACTGTTACCAATAAAAAAGTTGTCTTTAGTATTAAAAAGAAAATAAGAAGCACATGATTAGAAAATATAGGTTATGAAACATGACATAAAGCATACAAAACATTATGTATTTCTATAATAATATTTTAATGTGATTAGCATTTCTTGAAATAAAACAGAATAAGAAAGTATGGATTATTATGATAACTGAACTTGGCAAAAACTGTTTGGAAAATGTAATTTCTACTGAAGATAACCAAACATGACACAAATACTTGATTTGTTCTATCACAGTTTGACCAAACTTTGCCAACTTTAAAATTGCATTAAAGTGTGAATTTTCTACCAGCACTTTTAGAACTTGGCACACTACAAATTACGGGTATTATATTTTTTAAATTTAAATATTTATGACATTATAATGCTTTCTGAAAAGTGTTTTTGCTTTTCAATAAAGCCAACAATGTTTTATTCCGATATCTAAAGGAGGCAAGGATTTAAAATTGACCCATTTACTTCATGTCCTACTGTGCTATAAATTTTTAAATGTCTGATTATCATTTGTTTTGCATTTTTTGTCAAGGTTTGCATGTATATATGATTATTTAACGTTCTTTCCTTTTTGTTTGTATGTATATCTGTACAGCATTCAGTTTCTAGATAAGTTGTTGATTCTGTTTGCCACAGGGGACAAAATTTACAATGAGTAAATAATCATTATTATTACATAAAGTACAGTTGCCATGGAAACCAAATTTATCTCCATATTATTACCCTTACAAAAGAGCCGACAGTAATGTTATGAAGTTTTATAGTAAAAAAATGCTTTCAAACAAATACTTTTTCTGGGACTTAAATAGTGACTAAACACAAAAGGTGGTTTACCTGTCCAGTCATTTTTAATTAAAAGTTCTTTCCATGATTGCGGTATTACCGTTTAGGTACATTGCAAATTACATTTCACACTATCTGAAAGATGTCATGTGTAACTGTTTCAGCTAATTCCATTAGTTCTTTCACACGATTTCTTAAAGTGCAAAAAATCCATTAGTTTTGTCATGATAACACTTTTACCTGAGTGCCAGTAAACGATATTTAGTGAAATAACAAGATGTAACCATAATCCTTAAGAAGTAGCTAAATATTTGGTACATTAAAAAAATAATCACATATCTTTAAATAATGAATGCATTTCACATAATTATTTTCTCTCCATTTCTTATGTTAATTTGGCATTATTGAAAGTTTAAAATAAAATAAATATAAAATGATAATAAAAAATAATATGTGAAAATAGAGTAACTCTATCAAGATCACTTTTAAAGCTTATTTGAATTATATTCTTGTAAAGCAGTTTCCTATTGGACAATGTGTACTAAGCTGCAGTAGATAACTGTGAACTATGACCTTTATGGTATATTTGGCATATGCTGGTGGCAAAGAATCACTAAGAATCTCTTAATACTCAAATCTATCAAGTCCTTCTTAAGCCCAGCAGAGGAACTGATACTGACATTAAGGTGTGTATATAAGTTTACCTGATAGTGTAAATTTTCTTCAGAAGTTTTTGAAAGTTGTGCTAACATTAATCTAAACCATCAACTCAATTTTCTAGGGAGTCTCATAAACAATGGTAGTTTTCCTTTGGGCTGTTATTACTGTTCAGTTATAATTATTTCTTGGAAATCTTATTATATTATTTTCTAGGCACAAATACATATAACAGGTATACAATGTTTTGACATGTTTATTAAATGAGGAACTATAAGCAAATACCTCAGAGGCAGAAGAAAATACATTCTAAGTAATCTATTTTCTTACGATATGTTTTTGCTACACTGAAAAACCTGAATATTGTATGGTAAGTTCAAGTCAAGGTATATCTGTAACTTCAGTGCAATAATTAGCAGAACATCAATGGACTAATTGATAAAACTTCAATGAAACAATAAACAAAACTTCTGTGAAACAATTAGCATAACTGAAATGCAACAATTAAAACAACAACTTAAATTTTGTGGATCAAATGTTATAATGGTGATTTGTGATAGGCTGAAGTTTAATTTAAGACCTGTCTGACTCACTCTGGTGAACTCAGTTTCATTACAAATTATTTTATTACTGAATCTTATATTATTTATTCCAGAAACTTGGAAGTGAGGTGGTAATATGTGAATTCATCAGTGGAACAGTTTATAACAATGAGATCTGATGATAGCTATAGCTACCTTTAATGATAAGGTCAGCTGGACAGTGTAGTAATTCTACTAGAAAACCAGAAAAAATAATAACATATGTTATTTAAGTGTATAACTATAAATTCATAGAGGAAGCATGTCTCTGGATAACAGCACCCAAAGGTTTGGGCAATTTAACTTCAATCATTCCAATCTGTCAACAAGGGTAGTACCACATGGAACTGAGGAAGAACCAAGTATGAAAATTTTGAATGAACAAAATACAACTTTTTCGACAGAATGGCGCACAATCAATTCTGATTCTACTATATATCATAAAAGTGATTCAAATATATCTTGGAGTAATATAATACCTGGTGCTCAAAATGTTACAAAATATCCTCCTACAACCATACAGGCTGTTTTGAAAAATGAATTTACTACTGCTCAAACTTGGAATATCTTAGAAAACAGGACTACAACAAAATGGGATTTATTTTCCACTTTGTTCACAAATGAATCAAGGCTGCCTTTAAATCAAACGTTAAACACTGGGCAAACCTTGTCGAAGATACTATGTTCAGAACCATCGTCTGATATACAAGATCTTACAAATGATTCCTACTTCTATGATTGCAATAACAATTCCACTTCTACTACAGAAATTACTGATATAAACTGGCCTATACTTTTATTAGGCACCTTGGTGCTATTGGGAGTTTTAGGTAAGACTTTGATCATTTTAATCTAACTGTAGTAAAATTATGATTATTTCTTATGGAACATGCACAGGTTTTAACAATGGTGAATTAGGTTAACTGAAGAGAATGTCATATCCAATGTTTCATACTGAACTTTACAACAAGTATGCATAACCTGTAACCTCCCAGATATAAAGAATATTTCATTTTATTACCTTTTAAACATTTTGGTGACATAAACAAGGTAATTTTCAAACAGTAAATATCCTAAATTGCCTTACAGCCATCCATGAGCGGACCAATGATCCTATCAAAGATGACTATTATTCAATAAAACATTAAGAAATCATGCTTACCCAGTTTTTTTATGGCCAACAAGAAATTTAATTTGGTTTTGGCTGCAGAATTAGAGGACCACCAGATACAGTCCTAAATCTAATGGGCATATTTTAATATTTTATTTTTTTAGGAAATATTTTGGTGATTATGGCGATATCTATGGAGAAGAAGCTACAGACAGTGACCAATTATTTTTTGTTGTCTCTTGCTGTTGCCGATTTACTAGTGTCTGTCATAGTTATGCCCCCTGGAATGACACAAATGCTGATAGGTAAGATAATGCGAATGTAAAAATCTGAAATCTTTTAAAACCCAAATATTTCAGTATTCAAGTTTAGCATAGAATTATTTTTTTTTAAATTATTACCATAACAATTAATTTAGTATTTGGCAGATTCTACTACCATCAGTCGGGATAATCATGATTTATATTTTCATGGATAAATACACAAATTAAATAAATATGAACATATTCACCATATACCATAATCCACATATAGCCACTGCTCAATACAAGAAAACAATTTTTTCTACTAGTTAGCTAACAGGCAGTAAGTGTAAAAAAACATTTCAAAAGCTATTATGGCTAATCTTTATAAGTGACTGGAAACAATACATGCGCATATAATAATATCCGCAAGGGAAATACAACTCATTTACTGCTTGTATTTTTAGTTAGAAGTTAAAATTGGCGCTATAACCAATTATATTTGTGTCAAAATAAATAAAAATCACTCCAGCAGTCGAGGGAAACAAAAATATTGAAAATAAAACATGACATGGGCACTGAAATATACAAAAACATAGAAACACAATGGAATTTATTATTAGGCAGATAATTCATGTGTTCTTGTCAAAGTTGACAGATTTTAGCACTCACAAAGCCCTGAAGCCTCCACTGGGTAGATTTTGATGTTCACAAATCTAATATAAATTCATACTGCTTTAAGCAACATTAATGACTAAAGTATGTCCAACATAAATTAAACTATGGATTACTGGTGTTGAAGCCATGAGGTTCATGGTCAACTACAACACATTTGACAGCTATAAATCAGCAATGAACATTTACCTACATTGTACTACAAACACAATTGTAAACATGCAGCTTATCACCAATTCCCAGAAGAAAACTCATATTGTTCCTAACATTCTAATGCAATTATCCAAATTATATTCTCCTACTTACTGGTTTATGATACACAAATTGTACTCTATGGAATACTAATAGTATCTGACAAGGTGTAATACATAAAAAATATCCATAACTGCACTCAACTCATTGGACTGCTCTTCTGGCCAATAACAAATTAATTTTATTACATGTATTAATCTTAGTAATATTGACTCTATGTGCATTTGTATAACTGTTTATTAAAATTATCTTATAACAGTTTTTTTTTCTTACTTATTTTTTACAAATACATAAAGAACAAATTCATGATAATGCCAAGTCTGTCAACCAAAAGGTGTCTTAGTATATGTTTCTGTGTAGTACTTCACGAAAAGATACCAACAATAACATGTTATTATTAATATAAGTTCTTCATTAACATATATCATTACCTGCACTCATTAGCCCGAAAAACAATGTTCTTTAGCAATTCCTGAAATTGTCAATAAATCCATACAAGAAATATGCCACTGTATATGAAAACAAGAACCTTTCCCCTTTTTTCTGTTCAAAATGACTCATTAGAAATATAATAGTGCACTCATTGGTTCATACAAGTTTTCTTTTCTTGGAAATTTTGTCCTCAACAAATTTTTCTGCAAACATTAACCTTGTGCACAATATCTGTATTTTATATGGTGTGTTATAAGATGTAAAAGTATACACACATTTTGGGGATCAAAGGCTTAATCACCAATTAAAAATGTTTAAAAATTAAGTTTGCTCATTAAACATCAGGGTGTAATAAATTTGTGTGTTAGTGATAATTTCCACATCAAACCACAGCCACTTGAAGTGGTTCCACATGATAGAAAGTGGAAGGAAGAGATGGACTGGTAGTAAATAAATATTTACCACAATTATCTTACAATCATGTCCACCAGTACATAAACAGATACAAGAAAAGCACCTAACAACAGACTTTTTGTGTCTAAACACAACAGCTTAGAAAAAAGTTTACAACTACATAGTAAAGAAAACTAGCATAACCTTTACTGAAAAATGCACCCAACATCAGATTTCTCTTATCAAGCATGACATTTTACTGGCAAAAACATACAACATATAAATATAATGTTACAACAATGATCCTGAAATAATTTTTAAAAAGTTATTACTGTGTAGTAGAAAATAATGTTTCCCCAACAAGGAGTAGATAGCGATGATTTTCTAATCATTAATATTAAACCCCAAACTTCATTGTCAGCTGAAGGAAATCTTTATTTTTTATGAAAAAGCAGTAATCGTACATAAAAATGTTTCGTACTGAGGAATTCTTAGCGCAAGCCACTTTTTAAAACTGGAACGGTATGGCAAACGATAAGAACCACTATATGCCTGACTGGTTTAAGTTGTCAGTTCTGACATTTATGCACAAGTGGGCTGAAAATTAAATTTAGTGGCATTCATGTACATAATTCTTACATAAATATTACAATATGATACAGGAAGTACAACACAAAATCTAATTTTTTTTAAATGTTAGTTTTACTTAAATAGTAAGTTATACTGTACAACGAGTGATAGCTTGCACATTTTGAAAAGGTTACCTGCTAATTTGTACTTTAAATTCACTGTTTAAAATGTTCACATAGTAACTGACTAAAACTAATAACTAATAAATCTAGACTTCAAAAAAAGACTGAAATAACTGAGTTAGTTAGGTAAGGCTAAATTATCATGAAAATAAAAGTTAGTATCACTATATATAAAGTAAAACTGTAAGGATCAAACTAAAATCTAGAGTAGCTAAACTTACAAGAATATGTATTTTTAGTGGTGTATTATATATGTTAAGATTGTTATATTTCCACATAAACTATATTAGTTTTAATAAAAAAAACATCGATATATTTCTTTTAACTTTTTTAGGTTACTGGCCACTGGGTGGAGTGTTATGTGATATGTGGTGTTTCGCCGATGTTTTGATGTGCACAGCTTCCATCATACACATGTGCACTATCTCTCTGGACCGATACCTTGGAATACGAAACCCGTTAAAAAATCGCAATAAATCTAGAACAGTTGTCACTGTAAAAATTCTTGTGGTTTGGATTTTATCACTAGCAATATCAAGTCCTGTACTGATTCTAGGATTAGTTGAGGAAAACAATGTTTACCAGCCGGATATACAGTATTGTGTTCTGAATCACAAAATATTTCAGCTGTTTGGATCTACGTGTGCTTTCATTATTCCACTAGTGATTATGGTTGTTTCGTATGTATTGGCAGTCCAACTGCTACAAAAGCAAGCGAAATTATGTAATGCAAAGGGTAACGACGGTTATCCGGCAATGAGGCGTTCAATAACACGTTGGCAAGAGGGAATGTCTCAGAAGAAACTGAGTAGGATGAATTCAAACTCAAGCATTTTATCAACCGGTTCAATGAACTGTAGAATACCACCAACATATAACACAAGGTTTGAATATCGCAAGAAATCATCAATCGCAAGTACTGTAATAAGTTCAATGAAAAGCTCAGGTTCACCAGAGCTGAGAGAACGAGATCAAATGGAGACAAATAATGGATGTGTGACGAAACGGCGACTTGATTCCGTGTCTAGTAATGAAAGTCGTGATGACTTGGACTCTAGTGAGGTAGATGCTCTAGTACAAAACACAACTTTAAACCCAATTCCTGAGAATGGACACACGACATTTAATAACAGCTCCGTAAATGATCCATCACCAAAATTACGCCTTCTGATACAAAAGCATAAAATTGCCATGAGGGCGGCTGGAATTTTTCTCCAATCACATCAAAAAAGATTAGAACAAAAACCTGAATTAAAAATCAAATCCGTCAAGACTGAGCAGAAAGCATCAAAAGTGTTAGGAGGAGTGTTTCTTACTTTCATTGTATGTTGGTTGCCGTTCTTCCTAACAAATATATTAATATCAGTGTGTTTGGAACCAGCTTGCCAAGTTGATGACCAAATCATGACATTTTTTGTATGGTTAGGTTATGCGTCTAGTATTCTCAATCCAGTTATTTACACGATTGCTAACAAAACCTTCAAGAGGAAATTTATAGCTATATTAACTTGTCATTACCAAAGTGTTCCACAAAACCATTCGCCATACACGAGCGTGTCATTATCGGGAGGAAGCTATAAACCGCGCCACCTTGACACTCCAATAGAAAATCCAATATCTTCAGTACCGCATCATTATAATAACAACATCACTGAACAAAACTTGACAAAGGAGGAAATGGAGCAAGTAACAGTTTGCTAATAAGAACTGAAGATTCTTTTTTTTTTAAATGTTTGAAAAGTGCTAAGAAAAAATTATTCTGTTAAAGAATGACCTGTGAACAATGGTCCCTGTTACTGCTAACCTAGTGATTGATAGTATGGTTCTCTCAAGAATCTTCTCACATTATAATTCAATGTGAAGAAATCAGCAACCGTCTTAGAAACTGCAGTTTCAATGGTTATAATAGTTCAACAAAGAGATTATATAGTGTGCACTTTGCACGATATGAACAATGTATTTTGCACGTATATTTAACTTAAATATATTTGTTATTTTATACTGATAAATCTTTCCTGTTGTGAAGTTCAACGTTTTAAAAACGTTTTTGTTACAAAAAGTTATATTTCGACTACATGACTTTTATACAAGAATGCCAAATCAGACACAAAAAATATGGTAAGCCAACATTTGATGAACTGCTACTCTTCTTAATTACTTGACATTTTGTATTCATTATGGTTTTTTAATTCACCTTCATCCAATCAGCAAATATTCCATACAGACTAATTGCTTATCTAACTAAATCAGGAGACAAGAATGTTGAGTAAAATGTGAGTTGAAGTTCAACACAGAATACCAAACTACAGCTAATTGTGGCTTTATTTTCGTTACAAACTATTTAATTTAAAAAACAATTAGTTTTATTGGTTAATTTTTTTTCAGTTTAAAATGTTTTTAAAACAATGATATGAAATATCAAGACTACGGACCAATATTTTTTCATATAAAAATAGGTTCCAAATATGATTAGTTTTCTGATTCTGGTAACATAAAGTATTTTTTCTGTCTACTACCTAATTTATAATTCTCCCATTGAATCCACTCCACTTAGCTTTTGTGGTAAAAATATAATCCATTCAACTATTTCGCCAACTAGTATTACTGTAAATTTACAGAAGGAAGCCAGAGGGAATTAAGTTAAGGATGATGCCCGGTTATACCCTCCTGACATAATGATCAAAGATTTGATTAGCTAGTGGTGGATACAGTAAGCATGATTCTCATAGCAAATATTGTAAACCTTTTACAAGACCTATATAAACAGGAAAAAATATAAGATTTGTAAAATATATAGTTAGAGTAACTTTTCTAGCTATAAACAATATTACTTTACACATACCAAAGTGACTTTTCTAAGACATGGATTAAACAACTTATTAAATCAATTTTCCTTTATTTAT
>JAOXYB010019184.1:0-17923 GCA_028565635.1 Phoronis ovalis | reverse complement strand
AGGTTGGTTTATAGTATAGTTTTATTGAAATATATTTAAAAAGGGTTGAGCATAGGAACTCTTCCCAGATCTCTAGTGTTTAAACACAGTATACTGATTAAAACATTATCAATATTTTAAATAATTACTTTAAGTATGTATTAGAATTTGAAAGAATAAAATTTAATGAACTAATTTGTATTTATAATGACAGTCTCTGTTTGTTATTATAAATAAAGATATATGCATATTCTGGTAATGCAGTTACAAGAAATTGCATAGTTGGATTTTGCTTTTGTTAACAACAAAAGGGCGTTTTAAAAGTAGCACACCTGCATGTGCTTTGCTGTGCCCTTCAGTTCTCACTCACTCTTAAATGTGTATTTTGAAACAATTATATATCCTACTACATTAAATTATAAAATTAACCTAATGTATTTTATTACCAGCACAATGGCAATTCCCTTTGAATATCAAAGTACTTGTTGCAGTTGCTTTCTATCATTGATATTAATTTAAAGCTGAATAGATGTGAGAATTTCTGTTTGTCTGATATATGTGTATACACACATTTTTACCTTAGTGGTAAATGAAAGCACTCAATAAATGTCAACACATCAGTCATAGACATAATGGACTTCAACTTGTTACAACTTCATGGATGGACACAAGCAGCAGGTATAAAGATCTATCACAATTATTATACTTAACAGCTACATTAGTAGTTAGTTGCCAATGCCTAACAAAGTGAATCATATTATTAGCCCTAGAGCTCTAAAAAGCTCATTTTGCCAATAAGTTTTCAGATAAAAGGCACAATGGTCAACACATTTCTGTTTGTCCAACAAATTGCTCTCCAAAAGGTCAAAGACAAAAATAACCAAAAAGTATTCTGGGACATAAATTTCATACATACATACATAATATATACTCTGCTGTTATGTAAATGTGAAGCTTACATTTTTCAAGAACTTTCTAGAGCTAGGTAACCATGATAATCAAAGGTTACAACAGGTTTAAGTAAACTTAATTAGAATTCAGGCATAATCTTCTATTGATTATATATATCAGGTACATTCAGAGTATACTTAACTGTTGCCTAGGGACTTGAAACTATCATGTAGGCTATTACACTATAGGAATGTTAGCTTACTACTATATTCAACTAATTTTGAAACTGCTGTTTTACAGTAGTATACTGCTTAATATTAAAAAGACATGGAAAACATTCCAATATCAAAAGCATTTTGCAATTATATGGGAATCTAGAATAGAATGTTATAATTAAACATCATAAAAATTGTCATTCAAACCTTTCCACCTAAAAAATATTAAAATTTCTTAGGTTTATTCCTAACTAAGTACTTGACACATAACTGTTTAGGTATATTAAAATTTGGTTTAAAAGATAAACTTGCCAGGAATGTTATTATAATTCATTGGTATTAAACACTTAAAGCAGTTATTAAGATACAATTTACACACTTTGCAATAAATTCATTACAAAAATTCTAAACTACAATTGTAGTGAAACATGGCAAAACATCTTGAAACATTTTTAGAATATTGAAGTACATTATAAGGATTCTGGCCTACAATAGTGAAACATGGCAAAACAGGTTTGGAAAGCTTTATTTAGGATACTTAAGTGTTATAAGCATTCTGTATTGCAATAGAAAAACAAGGCAAAGCACTTTCAGAAAGCACTTAGGGATTATGTAATGGAAATCCTCCTAATTTTAAAATAGTTTGATCAAACAGCTTTTATAAAACAAAATAATCAAGTTTACATCTTTTAATTAGATTGCTAACTGAGCACCTATTTTATATCCATCCATATTTTTTATGAATTCATACAGTTACTATAATTTTGTAATTTACAGAGTGTGATCGAATCTTAGCTGAAACTTCTATGCACGAATATATTAAAGATAAACACTATATAGTTGAGGAGCTGGTGTAACAGGCTAATTTAACCTTCTACTAGAATATATTATGTTATGTCTGTTATTGTATATATAACACACAGGTAAAATATAATTTTAATATAACAGCCATTTCCTGAGGACAATTTAATGAGTAATACATAATCTTATCCCTGTGATATCTGTTATACACATAATAGTTAACATTTTGAATATTTTAGAATTAATACATAAGCCAAAGTTACAAATACTTTAGTTGACAAGAATGTTTACCTGATTAAAGACAATAAACAGAACTGATACCCTTGGACCATATAGCAAGCCATATTAAAGTAGGACTCCAAAGGGTCCTGGTACAGGCCACCAAAAGGCCAACTGATTCATAGGAAAAATTATGTACAGGACGACACCTCCCTTAAAAAAATAACATGCAACTAGACTTGAATCTGATGCAACACATACTGATTTTTCACCCAGGCATTGACAGCTTTATAAATTTAAAACAGTTTCATCACACAAAGACAATTACCTATAACTTATGATAATTATTTTCACCCAGGGGGATTGTCAGGTTCTGCTATATGGGGATGCATGACCCAGTGGATCAGGTTTTTGATCAAATTAGGACAGTTAGATCCTGTTTTTGACTTCACCTTTGTCAGTAAACAGGGTTTTCAATATTTAGCAAACAGTTATTACCAACACACACAAATTAGAAATTGGGTTTTTCAGCAAACAAAATTAAACAGGTTTTTTGGGAGGAAAAATAGATAGGAGGATTCAGCACTTAAGGTTGGGCTGCACAACCCTACAGGTATCCAAACAAAATTTTGTAAAATACCCCCCCCCAGATTTTCACCTACTGTTTCTTAGCAGGAAGATTTGACTTGCCAAGTATTTCCTTTAGATATTAAAGTCATAAATTAGCACACTAATGATAATGTTTATCTTGTTTCCATTTTGAACCAAAGAACAGAGTGAGTATGTGTATTCAATCTTGCTGCACTGCACCAATATTTGTTTGTGGTAATTAGTTTGTCTAGACAAATACTGAGATGCAAGATTAACTAATCAATGTTAAAACTGTGTATGCAGAAAATACATTTTTCTGCTCTGAATATTAAAATATAAACATTTCACATCACCTGTACAAGTCATACCTGTACGAGTGCTGTCTAGTACAAGCCAATTTTCTAGCAGTGATTTCAACGAGATAATTCATTCATTACATGAACTACAATTTTGTGCAAGTGCCGCATTTGCCGTTATTGCTTGTTTCATGTTATTAGTACCTGCACACTGCAAACTAAAACTAATAAATATTTTATAAAAGCATATAGCATACCAATAACAATATACTTTTACCATTAATGATAAGTCTGTCCAATAAATAAAGTCTGAAAGCTTTTTATACTTCACTACATAACAATCTGAAAAGATGGGTCAATAATTGTTAGTAAGTACTGTTTAAAGGATATGCTACAGGTCTACTACAGTATACCTTTTGTGTTGTTCACATGATAAAATACAAACTTGTTACACAGTAATTTTGATTTGAAAGCATATCCAAAGTTTTCAAATTGTTTTAAATATTCCACATACCATTTACCACACTTGAAATACCAAACCAGTAAAATGACATTGAGTCATAATTCCTTCAACAGTGATTTAAGAATGTCAGATGCATAAAAACTCAACAGATACAGTAATTAATAGGTGTTGAATAATAAGCCTCATGCTACCTGAATAATTCAACAGTCACATGGCATGCATATTTATGTACAGGTGTAATATGCACTCAACTGTCTCACTTTTCAAAGGTTAGTTCACAAAACTCTGGAATGCTACATATAACAATGAAAATATCAATTTTCAAAGAAATTTTAAGCTAAAGTATTTTACATTTTAATATTCATGAATTATAACATCCTTTAGTTAAATCATTATGGTTCTCAGGAGAATAATTAACTATTTTTATACACTGCATAACTACCTTATTTTATTATATTATCATTGTATAACTTCAATATTAATAATGATATTCAATTCTTTACTTGTAACAATGAAAATATGAGCAAGTATTGAGTTAATGAAAGATTTTTTAATGGATCATTAACAAAGCTGAGTAACTAATTGTTTACAAATAAAGTTTGCACCTGTCGACCCCAACTAAAAACTCCTGAAGATATCTGCTACAAAATGTTATTCAAAGCTTCTATGTACTTTTCACGCTGATTCTAACAACACTAAAGGTTTTATTGATATTAGCTGTGTAATAAACAATTGAATAAACAGTTCACAGAGAGGTTATAACTTTAAGGATACTAAGATATAGCTATTATGAGTTGTGAGGAAACATTTAATGGTTCATTTTCTTACATGGACATACTAGAAACCTGCTCACTACTCTGAAGCCTGTAATACATTATGGGTGACCTAATAATGGCCATAGAAGAGTCAATATAAATTCATTAGGAATGTTGAAATGCCATGCTGAGAAACAACATGGGGACAGGAGTTGAGATCTCAAAATACTTGCATTTACCTCCCAATAACTGCATCAATTCAGTTCCGCAGGTGCATAGATGGTACATAGCCGGACAGACCAGATAGACAGCAGATGTTATTTCAATAGTATCTAGATACTAGCTGGAATTTCAGGTATAAAAACATCTGGAACTCTTGAAGAAACAGAAAATGTCTTCTTTGCCATGTGATGTAAAACAACATGTATGTACTAAAGTCTAAGACACATCTAAAAATTTACAAGGGCTAATTTATTTGGCATTACAGGCAATATTTCAAAACCCTTCCTAAATGCTTTAACAAGTGCAGTTGACAATGGAAAATTCAGGTGATAGAAACAGATTTTGCATTGTGCATTTTCATAGTACTATAATAAAAAATAGTACATAAATGAATTTCACAAATTTGGTAAATGTCATGTGTCAGAGCAGTAAGCATGAGATATCTAAAGCATTAGAAGTATATTGCATGAAGTCTGTTCTTCATCTAGTGTCATACTTTTCTTTTGAAAATGCAAAAAATACTAATACCACTTAATATTACATTTGCCATCAGCATATTACATTGTTTGCACACAATATAGTAACTATGAATGAAAAATAGGATATATTAAATACACTCTTTATGTAATATGACAATTCATTTTGTAAAAAATAACAATCTTTTAAGCATAATGCTCTTAGCCATGGTACAATACAATGCCTTTGAACAGACTCAACAATTTGTTCAAATAAATGTGTGAATCGTTTCATAAGTTATCAATGTTGTTATGTGACCAGTGAACAAAATGAGATAAGCTCTCTACAGTTACCTTGGAGTATACCTATTAAACAACCAGTTGATTGCATTTCGTCCCATGATAAAGATTTTATGGTTTGTTTACACAGTAACCTCAGACCTGAGATGTATTAGTATGAAAATGGTGGCCTTTTTTAAAATATTATTATATATATTATTTTTGGGGAAATGATCGCTATAAACTACAAGTTATAAAAACATACGTCCCTCAAATTTATGACAAGTGCTATTTTTTTTTAGTATGGCAAATGTGGATATTTTGAATTACACATTGTAAAAAATGTGTCTTTTGTCTGGAATTATAAATACATGATTAATTAGCAAACAAAATGACAATTAACAATCCATCAATTAAGGAAATAAATTATTAATCTAGATGTTACATGCAATAGGTATAATTTTATCCTCCTAGGCATTTAACTGAATAAACCTTTGTCCCACACTGAGATAAAAAATAAACTGGTAATGACCAGAAACATTTTTTTTAAATTGAATTTGTGCTTCACGACATGGAATCACAGGTAGTGCAGTCTGCGGCTGATTGGGAATGTGTGAATAATACTGTATTTTAGAGTGGGGTAAGGATTATGTTTGGAAAGGCAATCAAGAAGGATTACATACTGCCATAGTCAGAATAACAGCACTGTTGTTTAAATAAGTATCTACTATTTTGTATTTGTAGCAGCATCTACATATATTTCAGGAGTTACTGTCAGAATTGTCAGAATCAACAAATATATGATAGAATATCTGCTTAACCTACCGACATCTTGTTGGTTAAGCTGATTATGAAAATCTCCTATAAAATCCAAGGATCTAGCTTATAGACTATTCTCAAAAGTCCACAATACAACAAAATAAATAAAACTTTTATAATTATATTTATTTAATTATATTTATAAATCGGCCGATACACAACTCAGTGTTGATAGTTCAAATTTTAAGCAGGATAACACTTTAGAGTAAACTCGATAAACTATTATAAATTAAACTAAACTAATCTGATACGGACTGCAAGTAGGCAGCCACCCAATATGAAAATAGTAGTCACAGATCTTAATTTAAAATATACAAGAAAGCGAGGCATTCCGTGATGATAGATTACAATAAAATCGGGGTACTTCACTTGTTCTTCAATGCAGTGTCTGAGTTACCCACTTGACAAAGTTGTTTATAATAGCAACACGTGAAAATTACATACCTTTCTCTAATATCTTTGGTTAAGTTGTACACAGTGTAAATCTTAATGTTTAGTTAACCACAATGTATCCTATCCGCCCAACTTTACCTAATTCTGAGACTCTAATAAGATGTTTTGGCCAAAAATTGGAGACGATACATCCCCACCACCCCAGTCGTTGAATGAAGCTGGTAAATGATCACGTGATATACAACGTGAAAAGCTTTTCGATTTTACTTTTTACAAAGTGTGCAAAGTAATTTTCACAAAATTTACGACCAAGGTAATATTCATACCACAAAAATACGTTTCAATATTTGAAGAGTCTGTATTATGATGAGGTTATGATGCTAACAGTAGATTCGATTGTAGTTATTCTTACACTTCCGGTATTCATTTGCGACACCTATTGGTACTGAGTTCAGGTTAGGCTAAGCTAGACCCTCGTTACTATACTGTATAAATAAAAATTCGTGAAAAAGCTGCAGTACTTTTTTTCATATAAAATAAATGTTTTCTGAAACTTTAGCATTCATGCTTTGTCATGGTGGTATTTTTAGATTCGTGTGTGTGCAACGCATGAAATTTAATTAACGTTTTTATATGACACTGTAAAAATCATAAGGTACGGGAAAATTTTGCGTTCCTAAATGGCATATGGACACAATTGATTTTCCCATCCACTTCTATAGTAATTTCATGTAATTTAAACATTATAAATATTTCCCAAACATTGCGCGAAGAAAATACCTGTTAAGAACTGAAGATTATTATGTATACTACTCACAGTTAATTTTTCGTGCAGGCATGACCACGAAATTTATTTGCTATTCCACTATGTAGACTACCCCCAGAAAAATGCAACCTAACAACTGACAAAATTCATAGCTTTGCCCTAGGATATATAAAACTCTATGAGTTTTATATATCCTAGCTTTGCCCTAGCTCAAATAATCCTATCAAATTTTGGTTTATTTTATTTTATAAAGCTAATATTACTTTCAATCTCTTGTACAATGATTTCCCTTTCAAATAGAAACAAACAAAAAAGCCAGCGCCAAGGAGGAAAAAAGAAAAAATCATAAATTTAAGGTTGACGCACTACTTTCTGCACGGCCAGCCTTTGCGCCACCACTGCGGTTACATCAATTGTGACAAAATTCGAGCTAACTACGTTTTTTAAGAGGTAAACGATATTCCCATGATTTGTTATGACCAAATTGTAAATACGATGAAAATCTTTGAAATATTAATTGATTTTTCAAAAAAGGTAAGTTTTTTATTGTTAAAAAACTAAATTGATTATATAACAAACGCCTCTGGTGCAATTTTAAAATGGCTCTAACAAATTACGGTTTACTAGCTTGCTAAAAATATAGTTAACATGAATTTTGATCAACTGGGTTTTCCCGTAGGATCTACCTAATGATTTTTATACGGTGTCATCGAACGCTAATTAAATTTCATACATTTCGCACAATAGCTTGAAAACACCAACATGACAAAACTGAAAACATCTATTTTGGCTGAAAAAAATGTAATGTGGATTTTTCACGAATTTTTATTTAAATAGTGACGAGGATACGTCTAGCTTAATTAGCCTTAACATAAGTGCCATTATTACTAGTAGTAGGGGAAATGCTGAAGAATTTGAATGAATAATGTTT
Source organism: Phoronis ovalis (assembly GCA_028565635.1). NCBI lineage: Eukaryota > Metazoa > Phoronida > Phoronidae > Phoronis > Phoronis ovalis. The sequence goes on along the minus strand of JAOXYB010019184.1, from coordinate 9,848 downwards.
TGGTGCAAATGATTAATAATTATATTGTTTATTTTGCATCAAAAATATTCAGCTTATTTATTCAAAGTGTAAAGCATTTTCCCAAATAGATATTCTCGAGATTATTTCCTCCCCATGCACAGGAACACTAAAACATGAACACTCTACTTCTTATAACCATATACGGTTCTGTAAAATAAATTTGCAACAAATCGGACTTCTTATATCAAACTACTTTTTTACATTTTAATAACTGATTGCAAGAACTTATGAAAATAACATATTACCGGCAAAGTTCAAAATCTTTATGGTTAGACCATGTGCGTAAGTTTTACGAATCTCAAGATTCGTTTTTATAACAATTAAACTTTCATATACGGTTTTGTTCAATTATAAAACAACTCGTCTACTCACTCGACCAAACCAAAAACACTACTTTTAACAAAAATATCGTCAACAAAAGAAAAATGTAGAATAGTAATTGGTACACTTTTTTGAAATTGGAAACTCTACTGTTGATTCCAATCTGAAGATGATGATTAAAGATATTTTTTGTGAGAACCACTTCATTAAAAAATTTGAAATAACTTCGTGTTATTTTTTCGTTCTTATACATACAAGATCAGAGAGCATTGGTTTTTCCAAGTTATTTTAATATCGGAGGGTACAATAATATAACGAGGTTTGTAGGTTTATTTGTTTGAGAAACAGCGAAGAATAAGCCACGTTCCTAATGCAGCTTTCGTCTTTTTCTACAGGAGCAACTCATATAATTGTACTTATAGTTACAGTTGAAGTACCAGAATCTTTTCTGAGGGACATTTGATTTTTCTTAGGCATAGATAACAGCAATAATTCCCAGAACTTTTCCTCTTTTCGATCATCATGGGATACTGGCCATTTCAGGTAAGTTACGGAGTCCAAGATACATCTTAAACTTTTATCCATTTCTTTGTGCAAATGTGAAATGTCTTCTAATACGATTGGTATAATTTTGTGACGTAGTTTGAGCATTTCATGTTGAGCTTTCTGATACTCCAACCGACACCACTCGCTAGTTACATAACTTGGAGACAGTACGAGGATTGTTCTTCTACTTTCTTCTATGGCGCGAATAATGTTGTCTGCAATAGCTACAAAATACAAGCAAGTACTCTGAAATCTGAATATTTTTAGTTTTAATCACGATGTGGTGGCTATTAAACTCGTACAGGTATAGACGGGATATAGATTCCGAAGTATAGACAATGTTATGGACGTTATTTTAAATTTTAAAATCAAAATTACGGATCTTCGTTCTAATAGAAAGCACCTATTTCTTACATCTTTAGTCAAATTTTGTTACTTTTGTAATTTTCAACAGGTTGTGATTTTGTGGGAAATATAACAAAGGTGCGAGCCCTCGGGCGTACGCTCCCTGTATAAACTAGGAAAGACTGAATACTGTGACAAAGTAATGGGTACATACTTTCACCAGGAATAAAATCTCTAAAATGCAGGCACAATTTGTAATTATTATCCATTTCCATCAGTTTTCTTAGTCTGTGGGCCACAAACTTTTCATCAGACGTGCCACTTTTGAATGATACAAATGCGTCATATGTGTAATCATCTAAAATGATAAAAATGCTGGTTACAAGTATTCGAATACAATATTTAAAATTAAGGCAGGGGTTTTCTCCGTATAATTATTTTATCAAATTATTAACTTGCATATAACATCCATTTTGTAATTTTTGAAGACATTGTGATATTCAGGCTGTAAATTGATACGTTTTTAAATTATAGAAAAAATTCATGTGTCAAGCAGTCATTTAACACATCTTTTCTCTTAGCCATTTGTGAAGCCAGTTCTACCAATTCATGTGATGTTTATTGCTGTTCCGAGATGTAACAATATTTCGTACCATAGATATTTTATAATTGACATAAATTTTCGTATACCTTCTGGAATTTTTTAAAAAATTATTATTTACAGTTTTTTATTTTGATTACTGTGAACAGATGTATTTTTTGCTGCAAATCAAACATTATTTCAACGAAAAAATTATTTAAAAAAAATTAATTTACCTCCCCATTTGATAGTGCCATATATTAGACAGTAAAAGACATATAATTTTAGCGGGAAAATTACTTGATCTTAAAAAAATCTAAAATTTTATAAATTAAAAACTTTAAAAAAAAATTAAAAATAACCATGTCTAAATTGTCCATTATAGTCGTAATACCCCGGGTAATACCTGTGTCTTCTGATGTTTGAAACTTATAGACTAATTTCATTATCCAAAGCAGTCTCTTCTTGTACATCCAACGAGCCAGCAATAACAGCAACAGTATGATCAAACACAGCAAGAGTACGCTAGAACCAACAACATACCATTGAAGGTCCGGATGGAGAACTTTAAAAGTGAGAAATCTTAATACAATTAAAGGCATAATTATTGTTATTTCTTATCAATAAATTAGAAAGTTTTTATTTTGTTCAACCCGAAAAGGTTTTTTTTGTAAAAGTATTACGCACTATGGAAAGAAAAATGTGTACCAAAATGAAATTTAAATAAAATCTCATTAATATGATTTAATGTAATTCACAAATTATAAATAAAGAAATTGTGTTTAAACTGGAAGGAAAAGGAATTTGTGGACATCCTGTACATATACATCGAAAATTATATTTTTGAATTATTCAGTGTAAAATAAAGAAAATAAGGCAGTTGCATTGTAAGTACACGACGTAATATTCAGGGTTTTTTGAATTTTAGTGAGGTTATCATTCAAGAAGAAAAACATGACAAGAAGAAAAACATGACACTGCTAGAAATCATCGGAAATTAAAAAGTTATTAACATGACTTTTTGATAAAGGTCAGTGAGCAAATCAATAATAAATTCTTTACTGTCAGGATACAAGTTATCTGCCTTTAAGGACATGTAAAGGCGATATTGGCACTTTAAAATAGCAATTTAATAACCAACCTTGACAAATCATTTTGCGACTTTCAAAAACACATGTTTCATCCCACGAACACTCTAAAGTACATGGTTTTGAGATCTCGCAGTAATTTCCATCGAAATTATTAGGACAGTGGCATTGTTTTTCATTATCTGTGGACACGTAACATTGGCCACCATTTTGACAATTTAAATTACATAAGTGCTCACAATTGTTTCCAGTATAATTCGCATTGCATATGCAATGATACTGAATGCTGTCAACTGACGTTTTTTTACAATAACCATGAATACACTCATATCCTCCACATTTTCGACCAATTTGTGCAATTTGATCAGAGCAAACGTGTACACCATTGTATAGTGTACAGTTGTAATACCCACACATTTCAAAGCAAACGGATTTAGATATTCCGCAATTACTACCAATAAAATTACTTGAGCAAATGCACTCATAAGAACAGTTATCATTGTGATTAATACAAATGCCACCATTTTTGCATGGCCGATACCTTTCACAGATATTTCCCAGAAAGCAAGCATTACTGGTTATCTTTGTTTCTTCAGTTGGATTCATATGTTTATTATATACGTTATTTGTTGCCAAAGATGCTGTTGGTGCAAAGTCTTTAATGTTAGAAATAGTTGTGGGTGTAAAAGCTTGTGAAATAGAACCAACAGTAGTAGCTCTGGAACTAGGGTCCAAAATTTCGCTTGTTGTTACTGTCTCAACACCAGCCGTTAATGTTGATTCGTGTGTACCTAGTAGCGCACCGTAACTTAAAGTGGTTTGTTTGTTTATTCGGTTTACCGATGTGTTACTGGTACGATTTGTATTTGTTATAGTGTCCGTGCTGACGTCACTGGAAAAGGTGGATTTTTTCATACGTTTTTTTCTCCACAAACGATCCCCCTTTTTGGGATCAAATAATGCCTTCCAGTATTTTACGATATATCCGTCTAGGATTTTTACTCTATAAATATTGTCACTTTTATAATTACGAGATTCTTTAGACTTTAGCCGTTGTTGCATGTTAGGCTTATTTAGCTGGCAATTTGAGATATCAAAAACAATATTCCTTTGTTTTATTACTTCAATGAAAGAATACAAAACGCCAGATAAACACAATCCAGTAATAACTAACACAAAGTATCTTCTTTTCTTGGAATTAAGTTGTGCATACATAACGAATGTGACGCATACTATTTTAATTTATAAATTAAGAACTCTCTATATAAATATGTGATCGAACGGGGATCTGAGAATGAGCCGAACATTTGAACTGTAACGTCTGTTCCACAGCATCTCAGTTACATTACATATTTTTTACAGTTGTTTCACAAATTCAGATTAATACGTAACCTTAGATTATGCAATAAAACTTAAATTAATAAATGTTTTCTGAAAGATATGATTTAAGCCCTGTACTGATTCAATATCATTCTCTACAAGTGCATTTAATATTTATTAGCTTAATAATCACATATTTTAATTAATGAATACTTGGTCCTCTGTAGTCCAGACATCGACTTACTATCCAACTTATGTATAATATAGCTAACTCACATCTGCAGATGAATAGTAATTTGTACACACACAAAATGACTTTTCCGTTAATTTTACCGGCCGCTTACGTTCTAGGCGACATCGTCTCTAGATGCACACTTCACTTTCCTGCATTCAAAGGAAGAAATAGATAAGAAGTTTATGCGCACGTCCCATGAGTAATATATCTCATGTGAAAATATTTTATTTATCCCATGACGTTTTTCCGCCGTAAGCTTGAAGTCATATTTAAGTAAGTTCACCAAATGGGTAACTAAACATCTCAATAAAGCATCTAATATCAAAATGAAGAAATTGCAACGCGGATATTCCAATTCACGTGATCTTGCCTGTTATGAAACTGGCAAATATTCTCATATCCGTTATTGGTTCCAAACACGCTGTGCAACATTATTTGCCTTAGAGATGCTTTCTTGTACTGAACAACTGCAATTAAGTGTCTTCTGAGTTCAAAGATATATTTTATGTTACCATGGTGACATTTCTCTCTGAATCTTGTTTCATTCATGTTCGGAAGTGTATTATTGCTTCTATAGTAAACTTTGTGATTGTTGAATAAAAAAAAATCGTACATATAGTTGATGAACGAATAATTGAAATCTCCTAATTCGGAAATTTGAAATAATATTTATACCATGGAATTATAATTAAAGATAAATAGATGTAATTGAAAAAAATATTGCGAAAGGATATTACAGAAACATTGGAAACGGAATCTTACCGTATTCTTCCAAATAGAAGCACATTTGTCTATTTATCAATCCCATCAATAAAGCCTAGGAAGATAACAATTAAATAAACGCCCACTTCCCAGTTGACACGGTTGAATAAAATACTTTTTTTAATTTGCTTTGTTTGGAGTGTTTCTATTTGCTAGCTATTTAAAGGTTCCACCGAGTTTGAATGAAAATAATTATAAATAACATGGTACTCTCACACACAAGCGTCTCAAATAAACGATCCTCATCAGAAACTCAAAAATGATATCCATCGCGTATATTCAGGAAAATACGGTACAGGGGTTAGTACGTCACATTTTTTAGGATGCAAACTTTGATTTGTAATTTAAAGCTCGTTTTCTGTATAATAGACATCATAATTACCTTGTTAATAATGTTTTTTATAACATTACAATGGAATTTAAAATATATATGCTCGTTTTCTTAGAATTCATTTTATAATTATCTTGTTTATAAAATTACAAATAAAGTGTCAACGTTCGCATTTAAAAAAAATACTCATTACACAGGGCCTGCAATAGTATGTTTGAGCCCGAAACAAATTCACGTAACATGATCACAATTCTAGTCATACACATTATTTGCGTAGTACTTAATAATAATGTTGTTATGAACGTAATTGTATATATGTTATGGCTCTGTCTTATATAAGCTATACGTGTGCCGATTAATAATGTACACTAATTGAATGGAGGGGTGTTCAAGTGTTACGGGTATATGAGGTAAGAAGTCAACTAAGGACACACTAGATTATTAAAGGTATCCAATATAAGCAAATTGTAAACGAAGACAACGTATAAGGATTTAATTGGTTATCGAACTAATTTGTATAATAAACTTTTCAATATACAATTACATTATACTATACGTAATAAGAAAACGAAAATCCAGTGTCTATAAAAATAATAATGATAACTATTTATTAATGAAATATAACAAAAAAAATCAAAAAACCTGCTGTATTGATATCATCATGACATCATCAAAAAGTGTATTTAACTACGTTTGCTGCAACTCTGTGTTTATTGATTTAGATATAGATACAGACGCTATGGGATATTTCATGCACTCGATTTTGATAATCGAAGTTTTTATTCTTCATTTTGTATATGTAGACGATTTCCTATGCCAGATGTACATGAGGGAGGAGTCTGAGCGTCCTCTTTTAGCGATATTTTCATTTGCCACTTTGGTTTCGCTGAAAAAGATACATGTAAAACTGTTCAGTGATTTATTGTGACTTTATTTCAATTTTTACAGTGAGTGTAAACTCCTCCTCGGTCGATTTCAAACATTCCCAGTTTGTGAATTAATCGCGCCAGCGAACGGAAAATCGTGTCATTGTTCTTTTACAAAATGCAGCATACTAGGGATCACTACCAGACTTAGAAAATAGCCGGTTTGTTTCCCGCCTCCACCAGGTGTCGCCAGCACTGCTGAAGATTTGATTGTATCAAAAGCACTCCCGGAAAGCACTGAAAGTTGTTATAGTGCGAAACTTTTTCCTCCCGCAGTTGATTTAAATATATCATTCCATTATACCTATTTCAAAAAGCTTTTTAGTAAAATAAAAAATAGCGTATACCGCCGTGACATCTTGTGTGAAATACATAGCTGCAGCCGAATATATATCCCGGATATATATGCTTTCAAGAACAGCATGCTGTACTGATAAAACGATATAGGGTGTACTATTCTTGACTAGTGACTAACAAATGAGGTGGTATGTTTTTTGTGCTTATTACTGCTACATAACTGGCACATAACATAAATCTATTCAATTTATTCTTGCATTATAAAAAATTGTGGCAGCAAATTTTTATTATAGGAGCTGTTTCATACCTTTGTTTTGTCTAGAATTATTGCAGACTGTCTGCAATTTCGATGTAAAGGGAGATTTCATTTTTGAAGTTTTTGATAAATCCAACGGTGTTTCATTGCATTTAAATCCACCACAACTGTGAACATTGTTTTTATAGTATGCTGATGCATCGTCATGTTTTGATCTCGGGCACCTATTCATCCAGTTCAGATGCGGTGACGAAGGGGACATTGGTATCATTCCGTTTGGTGTGATAGCACATGGAATAAGAACGTTACGTGACGGGTTGTTGGATATCGGAAAGTAAGGATGAAAACGAGGATAGTGAGAATGTGCAAATCGACATGGAGATATTGGAAGGCTGTTTTCTGGAGAAGTTGAAGAAATGCACGAGTACGTATTGTGGAAGTTGTTAATGCTTGTAAAAGGGTATTCGGTGTGAGGCATCTTCTTCGCAAATGCATTATGTGCTTCACCAGAGAGAACGTCTCTCCGTACTGTTGACTGATCATACTCTACTTCTGATGAAGTTTTTTTTCCGGTCATATTCAACCGAGAGTGAGGAATTCGTGAATGTTCATAGTTAAAATGTTTGTCTTGAAATACGAAACGGTTTTCCATCCTACCCTGAGTACTATTTTCTATTCTACCTTGAGTATCGTTTTCTGAATATGTCAACTTGTCCTCCGCGTAGCGTATGGCTTGATGTAATACATTTTTACTTTCTTCTGTGAACTGTTGTTCCGACACTGAATTTATTTCGTCAATCGCGCTAGACCCATGACTAAAAAATGTATCATTCGGGAGAATAACGATTGTGAAGCCATTCGGATATAAATTGTGCACGTCTTCCTTTTTGGTCATTCCAATCTTCTGATACTTTATCAGCGATAAAAGTTCTCCTTTGTTACGAATAAAATTACCGTTTCTATATTCAGCAAAGTCATTTGGTGACGCGACGGCTTGGTTAGGTTGATATAGCCCTGTTTTGGTTGTTGACCATTCAATATACTTCCTGAACCCATAAGCATGAAGTTGTTTCGTAAATGTTTCAAGATTGTTACTGCGTATCAAACCAGGATAATCTCTAAGTGCCCTTTGACTAAAATGTTTTTGGTTTATGATTATTCCCGAGCCTTCTTTATTCCACTGAATGACACCGTTAATGTTGCCATGAATCATAACCCATAGCCTTTCAGGAAAAGTCATTTGTTTGACTTCACCCCGAGCAACATTGCAGAAATCTTTATCAGTCATGATGTGCTGTTGTTACACATTTTGGAAAAACGTTAAGCAGGCGTAAAACGTCACTTCTTTGTAAAAATCAAATAATGTTGCTTTGACGTTTTCCTTTGACGTGATGAGAAATGTGAAAGCTGCCTCTTTTTCACGGGATTACATTTTAAAATGACAATACATCATATTTTTTCTTAAAGTTTTTAGTATTACAGAAACAATATTGTCTACGATATCATGAGTTCCATGAGACACTGATCTCCGATTTCAACACTGGAAATTTATAATACTGTTGTAATAATAAGTTAATTTATGTTGACAAATTGAAAGGTTTTGTGAAGGCAAATAGTTTCATAAGAAACATATACATTTCATTATATTATACTGATGACATTGCAGTTTATTTGAATAATGTAAAACAAAGGTTTTACAGTCATATTTGCTATTTTAGTATTCTTTTATATTCTTGTTATGTATATTGTGTATTATTGAATTTATTACACAAATTTATAAATGCACTAAGTATATTGTTGAAATAACTTTCTTGCAATTATTATATTAAAAAAACATTTTTTGAAGATATTGTTAACCTTCGAGGTGTAGCTAATAATTAGGATTAGCCGCTAGGATCTCTGGTTCGTTTCAGGAATATACTGTTTTAAATGTCAGTATTCATTTGTTGTTTGTGGTTAATTGGCCTCTGGAGTATTCATAATTCTTGATTACCTGGTCTGTATTGTTTTGGTAGTTAAGACTCCTAGGTAAATAAGTAATTGGGCTGTAGTATTAGCGTATAAATTAATCACTAGCTTAAGAAATTGTAATTGCTTTTAATTTAAAAACTAATTATTTAAATTATTTAATACACTCTTTAATGTTGGTTAGTTAAATTGTGAAACATATTTTACGAATTAAAAGAAAAAAATCAGTACGGAAAATGACATTAGTCCCTAGAGACCTATCATAGCTCTTGCATTGCACCTAGTTCCTTTACCTCGCACAGCAATCTTGAATCGGGCCTCAAACATATCACTTATTTCCCAGGCTTCGCATATATTCCCAGCACCCCCATCCACACACAGACTTCATGCCTGGCACGTTACTTCCCAGGCCTTGTCCTCTCTTCTTTTCGAAAATCTCAGATGTAAAAGGGTGATGTTTAGAAAATATGATGCAACGTCTAGGAAGTATATGAGAAGCCTGGAAAACTGTGCCAGACGTGAAAACTGAGATCGTTGCACGAAGCCAGGCGCCCCCTGCGCGAAGCAAAGGAAGTAATGTTCTAGGCAAGAAAGAATGGTAAGCCTACCATACAACATTTAATATATCCATGCCAAGAATCTATTATAATACAGATAGTCATAATATTAATAGTGAAATGGATTAAAGCAATTAATTATAGGGCGACCCCGAGGGGTTCCTATGCACTCAGATATATTGTCACAGTAACAGGTGTATGAATGTCGTGAACATCATAACAGGGGGGCAAGAGGGGTACTGAACATGGAGCATGAAAAATAAAAAATGGCAAAACATGAGCATGAAAAATAAAA